>LR812529.1:40320103-40522976 GCA_903798195.1 Danio kyathit
GGCATCATGGGAAAAAGAGTCTCAAAAGGGTGATGTTTTATTCCAAGAACCCATCCAGAGTGGTCAGGCTGGAGGTGGGTTTGCTTGTAACAGGCCTGGAGACCTTCTTCCTCTTAGACTTCATGACAAGAGGTCGAATCTCAGAGAGAGGAGACTGGTGCACATGGTAGAGTTAAGAAAATATTATCAACAAAAAGAATGTCAAATAATGATTTACAAGAATAATGGTAGTAAATGGTATATATTGTGATAAGGATACAGGTTGGATAAATTTGGCTCTTCCTCCAAGTCCATCATAGCCGGATCTTACCTTCAATAAAAAAAAGAAAAATGCATGAGGGAAAACGGTCATGTTTTTTTATTAATTATTTAGTATTTATTTATTCATTACTGAGGTACAAGCATGCATCTGATAATGGTCATGCTGAAGACACTTATAATGTTACATGTGATTTCCATTTTATATGAATGCTGTGTTTTTTACAGTTTCTCTCATTCGCTTTGGTACATTTCTCAGATCAGAATTGAAATTTTCAAAACTACCTGTTCAATCTTAAGTCTTCACATGGAAAATGCTTGAACAAGTTGTCATAATATTTTATCATAGCGTATTTCTCCTATACATTTCCATTAAGACTTTTTTTTTTTTCTAAATCTGTGTAGAATTGGTACATTTCTCAGGTGAATCTTGACTTTCTCTAATAAGGGTGCATATCTCAGAGGAGATTGCCCTATGCTCACATTTCTACTTTTGTTTAGTTTTTTCTTTGTGCTATGCAGTGCTGTCTTTTATTTCTGTATCACAATGACACGATCTGTCAACAAATTACAGTACAAACAGCAAAAAAACCTTCCAGAGTACACTGTTGTATTGACAACATTCATTCATTTTCTTTTCAGCTTAGTCCCTTTATTAATCTGGGTTCGCCACAGTGGAATAAACCGCCTGTATTGACAACATGACTAAGTAATTTGACTGTCTTATCCACACACAATGATTCAAGGACATGTTCATTGATATAGAAATTTAATTTTGAGAGATGAATTAAGGATTTTGAGTAAGGCTTTTGCAAGTAATCCATGGTGTTTTGCTATTTGTACGTGTTGTTTTGAGAAATGCACTTGCTGTTGTGCAAATTTTAATTCTGATCTGAGAAATCTACCAAAGTGACTGAGAAAAACTGTAATTTATTAAAGTATGCTGAAAAGTAACAAACAAAATAAAATGATTACTGATAATATTATCATTGATTAATATGCAGATTTAGAGCTCTAAGATTATAGCGTAGTTTTTAAAGGATCAAATAACACATAGGCATAGGTTACATTTTAAAATATATTAAACCAGAATTGCTCAATTGAATTGTAATATTTAGTTTATCACTAGATGAGCATAATAAACTAAAAATAAAAACTTTTTTTAAAAACTTACTGTCCCCAACATATTAAACAAGAGTATTGTGCATTAAGACTACATGAATACAGTTAAAGATAAAATTATTAGCCCACCTAATTCTTTTTCTAAATTTACTCAAGTGATCTTTAATGGAGCAGGAACATATTCACAGTATTTCCTATTATATTTTTCTCCCTTTTGGAGAAAGTCCTATTTCAATTAGTTTTATGGGAATAAAAGCAGTTTGTAATTTTTACAAAAATTATTTTTAAGGTGACTTAACCTTAGGCCTAATTAACCGAATTGTTCTAGATGGGCCTTTTAATTACACTTTATGCTGAATACTATATCATCTTGCAAAATAGCTAGTTAAGCAGTATGTAATGTCCTCAAGGGGGGGGGGGGGGGGGGGGGGGGGTTGTGTGGTTCAAATGAGAGATGAGCTCATTTGTCCTATTTTGACTGCTATGCCATCATAAATAGTGACAATCAGCAATCGACTTAAGACCAAGCGGAATCCTCTGTTAGCTCTCGCTTCAGTGTGACTTCAGCTAATCAGTTTTAGCCAATGCTAACAAATATTTTTCATGAGTTCAACACCCAGATGTGCAAGAAAAAATACAATCTGACATAAGAAGTCATCTTTTGCTACTGTATTGTTTTTAAATAGAGAAAACATGTTACAAGTAAATTGTATTCCAAATCTTGGACCTTACTCTTGAAACAAAAAAATGACCAATAAAAAGGTGTGAAGCACCAAAAGGGGACCATATTAAAATTATTTGAATACTATTTTGGATATTGTTGTAATCCATGAATTTTTAAATGTACTTTTTTTAGAAGAGAGGCTAGAAAAATGGTGAAGCTCTAGATTATTATTGTTTTACTTTTTTATTATTTAAAGGGCCAAATTCTGACTGAGGAAATTTGTATGTGCTGGCCAGTTTGTTATTTGTCTAATAAATAACAGTAGGCTACAGATAGAAGGTACTATAGAAGATAATAAAATTGTATTTTAAAAATAAATATTTTTCATTTCTTTATTCTTTAAAATATTTTTGGTACAACAATAAGTGTGGCAATGATGACCATCCGCCAAGCTAATTCAGCTAAAAATAGTGCTTAAAATGTCACTAAAATGCAGTGTTTAAATCTCATAATTAAATAGAAAATTGGGCGCATAACTACAAAAAGGTCTACTTTTGGAGAAAAAAAGAACCACCCCTTTCGTTAGGTTGGCTACGGGCCTGGCCAAATCTGCCCACTGGCCTCTGTCCATCATGGCCTCCTAACCATCCCCATATCATAATTGGCTTAATCACTCTGTCTCCTCTCCACCAATCAGTTGGTGTGTGGTGTGCGGTCTGGCGCAAAATGGCTGCCGTCGCGTCATCCAGGTGGATGCTGCACACTGGTGGTGGATGAGGAGATTCCCCCCCTATGTGTAAAGCGCTTTGAGTGCTCAGAAAAGCGCTATATAAATGTAAGGAATTATTATTATTATTATTATTATTATTATTGTATTATGTTTAAAACTGCCGAAATCTTCTGTTAAACAGCACTTGGGAGATAAAAAAAGAATAAACATTTCACAAGGCCACTAATTGTGACTTCAACTTTGTTACAAAATCTGAAAATTGCAAAAGCTTTGAATGGTCCCTTACAGTGCCAGATTTGCAGGGGTCCAGCATGCTTCCAAATGCATTCTTTCTAAAGAGCAGCGAGTTTCTAAACAAGGGTCCCATCATGACATCATCTTTAACACGACTGTTCTGAAAACAAAAACAGGCATTGCAAAATATTAAACTCTCAACATGAAAAAGTACTATTCTTCAGATTTTTAACAGCCCAACAGAACACATACATTTCGGCCGTGTGTGTTTTCTGCGTTTTGTGTTGATGAGGATCTGCGGAAAAGTGAAAATGAACAGATATCAGTAGGAATCATAAGAACAGTGTGAAAGTGCTGAGTGAAAACTCACACTGAAGGATCCAGACGCATCTTCTTAGGGACCTGAACTGGTTTCTTCTCCACATGTTCAGGGGTGTTAATGTCAAACGTCAGGTTGAGGTCAATTTCCTGAGAGTCTGTCATCTGACCATGACTCGGAGGCTTCAGCTCCAGAGGCGCAGGGCTGGAAACACATGAACAATTTCTCTCTTTAAAAACAATTTCAAAGTGTTATCAACCAAAGGGATTCAAAATCCAGCTTATTTCTGACCTTTCAAACACTAATCTGCTGATAGCCTCGTTAGTGCGTGTTGGAGTGCTTAACGTTCGCTGAAGAATCTCCACCTTCTTCTTCAAACTCTGTGAAACATTAGAGATCAAATCAAGAGTTGAGAAAGAGCTGTTGGAGTCAGTTTGGAGAAATTGCACCCTCTTGTGGCTGATTGACTGTGTAGCGCACAGGTGTCAAACTCAGTTCCTGGAGGGCCGCAGCTCTGCACAGTTTAGTTCCAACCCTAATTAAAGATACCTGATCAAACTAATTGCATCCTTCAGGCTTGTTTGAAACCTACAGGTAAAGCTGCGGTCACACTCAAGTTTGACATTGCAAAATTCTGTAGTATGGCGCTGCGAAAAGGGGGAGGGGGTTAAACAAGATGATTAGACATTTAAAAAGAGAGCAATTGGTCCATATTTTAAATTTTTGTCCAGAGAGGTCATGTTTTGTTCTTCAATTGGTCTCACGCAGTCAAGTGATGTGATTTCTCATATCAGAGTTCACCAAGCTTGAACTTTGCAACGCCATGAATTGCGTAACTTCTCGCACGAGCTTGTGTCCGTGCATATGAATGGAAGTCTATGGAAAGAAAAATCCAGTGTGACTGCAGCTTAGGTGTGTTAGAGTAGGGTTGGAACTAAACTGTGCAGGGCTGCGGCCCTCAGGGAACTGAGTTTGACACCGCTGATATAGCGCTAATGCCTTTTTCCTGCATGGAATTTCACGATTCATGTTTCCTTTGTATTTCTTTTCTCAAGCAACGTTTAACCTTAAAGCATTTTAATAACAAATCAGAAAAACTAAAATAAATTTTAGTTAAAAATAAATCTCCAAGGCCCTAATATATTTCTAAATACAAATCAACTGTAAATAAAAAGCTGTTTATTTTCTTACATGTTTTTATATATCTTAATTAATACTTGATCACTTATTTATTTGTAATTAAAAAGATAATAGTGTAATTTAAGTTTAATTACACTTAAATATGGCTTTTTCTAAAAACAAATATTTTGCTCACAATTATAGATTTCTATCCGATAAAGTATGTTTTATTTTTTGAAATAACTAGACAATGTATATCTGTTATAGAAGTTTTCATATTTAAGACATTACTATTTTTCAAGACTTCTGCCGGTTTAGAAATCACTTATTAAAAATCCTCATGTATATTAATGTTATTCAATACCGTGTTAATCAACCATCAATCTTAATTATACATGTCAGATGTTGAAGGGATTCATTAAAACAGGAAACACAATATCAGCAAACATACTGAGCTTTAGCTGTTCTTACAGCATATTGTGTATTATTTTAATTCATTAGAAAGTGATAGTTCACTCCAAAATGAAGATGGTCATCCTTTACACATCTTCCACTTCTTTGAAACCTGTTTGAGTTCTTTTCTTCTGTTGAACAAAGGAAGATATACTGAAAAACATTGTAAAAAAACAGCCATTATTCCTACTAAAGATGTCAATGGCTGCTTTTTTTTCTTCCAACATTCATCACAATATATTGTTTGGTGTTCAACAGAAGAAAGAAATTCAGTAAAAAGTTTGAGTCACTTGAGTGTAAGTAAATAGTGAGTAAATTTTAATTTGTGGGTGAACTATGCCTTTAAGGCAGGGGTGCTCAACCCTGTTCCTGGAGATCTACCTTCCTACAGAGTTCAGCTTCAACCCTGATCAAACACACCTGAACCAATTAATTAGGACCTGAACAGCACAGGATAATTACAGACAGGTGTGTTTGATAAGGGTTGCAACTGAAATCTGCAGGAAGGTAGATCTCCAGGAACAGGGTTGAGCACACCTGCTTTAAGGCATCTCAAAGCCTGCAGGTTGAAAACCAATTGTCTATAACTAGGTTTCTATATATACATATTATATAAAAACAGTGGAGTTTCTAACAGTGATCTCTTTGTCTGCGCTTGACAGATCTTTCTGAAGTGCCTTCATGTCCTCCTTTGTCCTGTTTGTCTCTGAAGTAGCTTTCTGCAACTGCAGAACAACAAACAAAAAACTTAATGAACTCAAATACATGGATGCAAAAGTATATTCATTATGCAGAGTGTTAGAAAGAAGAAGAAAAACCTTGCTGTTAGAAGAGATCATTTCCCTTTTTAGCTTCTCACACATCTCATTTGATGATTTGAGGCTTCCTTTCAGATTGTCATACTCCCTGAGAAGAAAAATACATTTATTTGAGGTCGAGTATTAGGTTTATGTATAAAATGCTAAAGCAGCATGTAAGAAAGCCCAACTGGTGTCATTTAAAAAGGTTTGGGGAAATAAAAAAATTAAGAGGTTGTACGTATAAAAACAAGACTATGCTAAATATACACGTGCAGGATTTGCTGACTGCAGTTCAGTGAAGTAGAACCTACTTTTTAAGTGAGATGCAGTATATAGACAGTTGTTCAACAGCAGATTGACCAACACCCATATCAGTGATCATGGCCTCCACCTCTGACCTCTGACCTTGAAGGACAACATCCAAACTAAAAGACAGAAACGCATAGTAAAGCATGTAACGAATAAGAAAAGGAACCAAAAATGGCCAGTAAATGATTTTTATCCATATAGCTAGAACTGTAGCAAAATAATCATTCTAGAAATGGATTCTGAGATTTCCAAAATGCATCACTATTCTCTCTTGAATCGATTCTGAGCTTAATTTTTAACAGCTGATGGCACTCTAGGCTAGTTTTTAAATGCTCTAGATGATGTTCTAGGACTACGATGGCACTGTAGGCTAGTTTTTAACTGCTCTAGATGATGCTCTAGGACCAAGTTGGTGCTCTAGGCTAGTTTTTAAACTATGAATGGCACTCTAGGCTAGTTTAATGCTAAGATGGAATTCTAGACAATATTTTAACTACAGGTTGCAATCTAGGCTAGTTTTTAACTGCAAATGTCGCTCTAGGCTATTTTAAAACTGCTCTAGATGATGCTCTAGGACTAAGATGGTGCTCTAGGCTAGTTTTTAAACTATAAATGGCACTCTAGGCTAGTTTAATGCTAAGATGGCATTCTAGACAATATTTTAACTACAGGTTGCACTCTAGGCTATTTTTTAACTGCTCTAGATGATGGTCTAGGACTAAGATGGTGCTCTAGGCTAGTTTTTAAACTATAAATGGCGCTCTAGGCTAGATTTTAACTGCTCTAGATAATGCTCTAGGACCAAGATGGTGCTCTAGGCTAGTTTTTAAACTATAAATGGCGCTCTAGACTAGATTTTAACTGCTCTAGATCAGTGGTTCTCAACTGGTTTGGCCATGGGACCCACATTTTTTCATGGTCATCAAGCCGCGACCCAAACTTTTAGGAACTATAATATAATTTTAGGAATTATAATTAATTTGTATTTATTTGTTAACATACACAAATAGTGACAGATAAATCACAAGTCACCAATATTTACAAATAAACAATATTTTATTGCTGTCATTTAACTAAATGTATCAAATTATAGAAATATTACAAAGTAAGGGTAAGGAAAAGTTCAGTTACCATTAACTAAACTGAACTGTTAATAAAACATTAACACTGATCCTGTTGAACAGAACAAATCAGCAAATTACAGTAAAATTATTAAAACAATCATAACCATTTTACATCTAATATAACAGCAATTACAAACATCTGTTTCACTTAACAGTAATTTGGGAAGCTAATGAGACAACTGAGTATGTGCTTTACTCGTGATAAGAGTTTCAAAGTCTGGGGTGATGGTAAACCCGAAGATCGTGCTCTATGTCCAACCTGTTCCTTTGCTTTGACTTAAGCTGCACCAAGGAAGAGAAGCCACTTTCACACAAATACGTAGTGCTGAATGGTAGGATGGACTTGATCGCACGAATGGCAAGGGACGAATACTCAGAAAGCACTTTGCGGCACCAAAACTGGGAGAGGCTTTACTTCACTGAATTTCTTTTTCAGCGTCTTATCACATGACGGCTCCACAAGCTGATTCCCTTTGTTGCTCGGCAACGTGACGCTTTCCACGTCGATTCCAAAGGGATTGCTCATCCACGGATCATCATAATGTTTATCGGGAAGTAGTCGGTACGGTTGTCGCGCGCGCATTTCAAAATAAAAGTCCGGTATAAGCAAAATAAGTTAAAAAATGAAACTTTTGTTGTTTTTTTGACCACACACTCCGCGACCCACTGAAAATGTTCCCGCGACCCACTTTTGGGTCGCGACCCACCAGTTGAGAAACACTGCTCTAGATAATGCTCTAGGACCAAGATGGTGCTCTAGGTTAGTTTTTAAACTATAAATGACTCTCTACCCTGCTGAAAAATCCAGCTAAAACCAGCCAACCAACTTAGGCTGGTTTAAGCTGGTTTAAGCTGGTTTCCAGCCATTTCCAGCCTGGTCTTAGCTGGTCAGGCTGGGAGTTGACCAGCTAAAACCAGCTTGACCAGCCTGGTTTAAGCTGGACATAGCTGGTTTTGGCTGGTCAAGCTGGTTTTAGCTGGTTTAAGCTGGTCATTTTCCAGCCTGACCAGCTAAGACCAGGCTGGAAATAGTTGGAAACCAGCCTGGAAATGGTCAAAACCCCTCTAAAACCAGGCTGGTCGACCAGCTAAAACCAGCCAACCAGCTTAGGCTGGTTTAGGCTGGATTTTTCAGCAGGGTAGGCTATATTTTAACTACCGGTTTCACTCTAGGCTAGTTTTTAACAGCAAATGTCGCTCTAGGCTATTTTTTAACTGCTCTAGATGACAGTCTAGAGCTAAGATGGAGCTCTAGGCTTGTTTTTAAACGGCAAATGGTGCTCTAGGTTAGTTTGCTATTTAAAGTATGCTAGTTTAATACTAAGATGACACTCTAGGCTAGTTTTTAACTGCAGGTGGAACTCTAGGCTAGTTTTTAACGGCTCTAGATGACAATCTAGATCTAAGATTGAGCTCTAGGCTAGTTTTTAACTGCAAATGTCGCTCTAGGCTAGTTTTTAACTGCTCTAGATGACAGTCTAGAGCTAAGATGGAGCTCTAGGCTTGTTTTTAAACGGCAAATAGTGCTCTATGTTAGTTTTTTGTCAAGTATGCTAGTTTAATGCTAAGATGACACTCTAGGCTAGTTTTTAACTGCAGGTGGAACTCTAGGTTAGTTTTTAACTGCAAATGTCGCTTTAGGCTGGTTTTAACTGCTCTAGATGACATTCTAGGACTAAGATGGAGCTCTATGATAGTTTTTAAACTGCAGGTAGTTATCTAGTTTCATTTTTAGCAGCAGATGATGTTCTAGGCAAGTTTTAAACAGCAGGTGGTGCTTTAGGCTAGTTTGTAACTGGTCTAGGTGGCACTCTAGGGCTAAGATGGCACTCTAGGTTAGTTTAACAGCAGATGGCGCTCTAGGCTATTTTTTAGTTAATTAAAATAGCTAAATAGGCTAGCTAAATAGGCTAGTTTAATGCTAAGATGGCACTCTAGGCAAGTTTTTGAACAGCATTTGGTACTCTGGGCTAGTTTTTAACAGCAGAAGTCGCTCTAGGTTAGTTTTAACATACACTTAATTGCTCACGAGGAAGAACAAATCATGCAAGTTGACTTTTAGGTAACAAGATTAATGCAAACAGCCAGTGGCAGTGCTAGCTTAAATGGCACCCAGGGCGAACCACCCCATATACGCCCCTCTCCTCCCTCAAGCATATAAATAGTTGGTTTATAGAAGTGTAGTTCTACTATGGTTCTAGAAGGTTACATCTAGTTAATATAGAAAAGGACCATTAAACATGTACATTCTAAAAAATGTTTGTTATTTCACTCTAACTTTGGGTAAAATTTGGACAAAACCAGAATTGGAATTATTAAACATATTTATTTTTATTATAAATATAATAATAATAATAATAATAATAATAATTATTATTATACAATTATTATTATAAATAAATAAATAAATACATAAATAAATAACAGAAATCAATGCTAAATGTAACTGGAAAACGATTAAATTTGACAATTCTATAAAATACAAAAAATATACATGTTTTATAGAATTCAGACTCTGTCCAGACTTGAATCAAGGCCGAGAATTAATGTTATGAAGTCTTACCTCCCTGCCTCATTATCCATCCTTTCTGCTTCTATAGCCATACTTAGTCAAAATAAGATCATCATCATATTATATCAACTTCAGTTTTGTCAACTAGCAAAACTCGCTGCGAGCAGACACCTCATGTCATAAGTAACATAAAAGGCTGTTACTCTGGTTTCAGAGCACTTTGACGGCGCATATTTTATCGTGGTGCATGTAAACAACCGGGATTCACACCAGGGGGCGCGCGGGAATGGTTCTCTGTGCGCATGTATCAGCTTGCTTTCACCAGATTTGTTTTAGTTGCACATAGAGAATAACAAACTTGTGCGTGCAAAAGACGCCAAATGTAAATGGCCACTAACGTCTTTATTCTAGCATTACCACTCTTGGGATTAATTCACTTGCATGAAGTAAAACATATCTCAAAGCTTACTGGGCGACATATGATTTTTAGTGGGGCACGTTTTTGTTTTGCACCGTCTCCCCGTGCCGCCCCCTGCAAAATGCCACCCTGGGCGATTGCCCATATTGCCCATGCCTAACAGCCCATGCCACTGCAAACACCTCACTATGAACACTTGTAATTTGCTTAAACTTTTCCTTATTGATGATTATTTTAGGTTCAAGTGGTATTGTAAAGAATTGGTTGCAAGCAGAGTATGGCTGTTTAAAGCATACAGCGCCACCTGCTGTTAAAGAATTTTCACCACAGCTCTACATAAACAGTGATTCAAAATTATTTTTAAAAGTTTCTTCCATTTGATCAGTAACAATAAAAACAATTGAGGTTAACATAAAATTACACTAAATGTTGACAATGTTGGTCAAATCCCATCTTAGCCACATGTTTAGTACCTCTCATAGGTTTTCATTTTAACTCTGAGACGCTTGGCTTCCTCCTTGGCTGCCTGTCCTTCATTTTTCTGGCTTTCCAAGAAATTCATCTGTTTCTAAGATTTTTATACATAACAAAAACAAGACCAGCTTTAAATGACAGGCAAAACATTTGCTGAACCAATAGACTGAATTCATCAATTAAAATCAATATACCCGGAGAACGGAACACAGCATCTCTTTATCACCAATTTCTTTCTGGACTCTATCCAGATCCTTCTTCTGCTTCTCGATTGTGTCTTTTAAAGTGTCGACTGACTTCTGCTTTTCCCTCCATTCTTTCTCTGTAAAGCATAACACACACAAAGATATGAATAGACGTTTACGAATTGATAAAGAACATAAGATTATGATTTCTGCCTTACCTTTTCCAGACAGCACTGCTTTCATGCGATCGAGCTCATTCTGAAATCAGAACAATGCACTTCTGTCATATATACTGTGTTAACACACTTTGGGAATTGAATACGTTTAAAAGGAACATTCACCCAAAACTGAAAAGCTATTCTTTACTAATTCCGAACATTCTTTAAAATATTTTCTTTTGTGTTTTTTTGAGTGAACTATCCCTTTACCCGCATGCATCATCACCTGTAAACTTTCAGGATCCACTGGTGCCCCATCATCCTCTGGGGCTATGTCAAAGAACAGCTTGTTAATTATGTGCCGTGTGCTGACCTAAAACAGAAAAAGAAATGGTTTTATTTTAGTCTGGTTTAATCAGAAGGGTAATTCAGTTTACAACAAGCCAATGTTTACCTGTTTTCTGCATTGTGGACAAGTTTTGTTTGGAGCTGACTGAAACCACTGGAGAAGACTGTGGTGAAAAGAAAATAAACATGGATAATCTTGGAGGTCACCAAGACACATTATTTAATGGTTAACAACACACAAATACTGGTAGTTATATATACACAATTTAAATGCATAGTTTACCCAAAAATTAAAATATGCTCACCATTTACTCAGACTCAAGTGGTTTTAATTTTTTTTTTTATTTCTTTCTTCTGTTGAACCCAAAACAAGATATTCTGTAGAACGCTGGAAATAAGCAGCCATTGACATCCTTAGTTAAAACAAAAAAAAATCTGTGGAAGTCAATGACTATCGGTTTAAATCATTCTTCAGTATTTCTGTCTTTGTGTTCAACAGTAGATATACATTTAATAAGGTTTGGAACAAGTGAAGGGGGAGTAAATTATGGCTTTTTTGGGGTGGTGAACGATCCCTTTAATAATCAGTCAGGTTTTGGCCTTTTTTGAGAGCAAATTGAATGAGGAACAAATTCAAGTTAAAGTAATATTCCAGAGAATAAAAAGAAGCGTTAGATATTATACATATAAAACAATTAAAAGACCAGACCACTTGAAAACTCATTTGTATTATTAGATATGAGTTTGACTAAAAAGTTTATATACACTTACCGGCCACTTTAATAGGTACACCTGTCCAACTGCTCGTTAACGCAAATTTCTAATCAGCCAATCACATGGCAGCAACTCAATGCATTTAGGCATGTAGACATGGTCAAGACGATCTGCTGCAGTTCAAACCGAGCATCAGATTGGGGAAGAAAGGTGATTTACGTGACATTTGAACGTGGCATGGTTGTTGGTGCAAGGCAGGCTGGTCTGAGTATTTCAGAAACTGCTGATCTACTGGGATTTTCACGAACAACCATCTCTAGGGTTTACAGAGCCTTGCATCAACTGTTCAGGCTGGTGGTGGTGGTGTAATGGTGTGGGGGATATTTTCTTTGCACACTTTGGGCCTATTAGTACCAATTGAGCATCATGTCAACGCCACAGCCTACCTGAGTATTGTTGCTGACCATGTCCATCCCTTTATGACCACAGTGTACCCATCTTCTGATGGCCAGCAGGATAACTGGCCATGTCATAAAGTACAAATCATCTCAGACCAGTTTCTTGAACATGACAATGAGTTCACTGTACTCAAATGGCCTCCACAGTCACCAGTACTTAATCCAATAGAGCACCTTTGGGATGTGATGGAACAGGAGATTCACATCATGGATGTGCAGCCAACAAATCTGCAGCAACTGCCTGATGCTATCATGTCAATATGGGAGAGGGGTCTGGCTGCAGACTCGGTGCAGAGGCAAGCTGAGCTGCATCCAATGCTTTTTAATGCGCTCCCCTAACCCTACCCGTCACAGTGACGTCACTAGCTCCACTGAGTGCATTATGCCTGACAATGCATCTCTGGGCGACGCAATCTCAGCTTGCATCATAAAGGCTGCATCCAGATACTATTGCAATATGGACCAAAATTTCTGAGGAATATTGCCAGTACCTTGTTAAAGGATTAATCCAGTTCTGAAGGCAAAAGGGGGTCCAATCTGGTACTAGTAAGGTGTACCTAATAAAGTGGCCTTTGAGCGAATCTGTTTTATTCAATTTCAAATAAAAGAGCATTTTTAGAACATTTTTCAGAAGATGTAAACTGGTCAGAATAACAAACATGTTCATTTGATGATTTAAAATCAGGGTTTTTCCAACTAAACTATTTCCAAACTATTCTGAAGTTAAAACATTGGCATTGTGTTGTCTAAAATTGTATAAACATGTCAGAGATATCAAAACACCTTTTTAACTATATTATGTAAAAAAGGATGAAATAAATAAAAAGTTTTATTCAAACACATAACTGTAAATTGTACATTTAAATCATAAAAAGTTGTCTCAATGTTTTTATAACTTTACAAACACAGATAGCCAGACAGACAGACAGACAGACAGCCAGATAGACAGCCAGCCAGACAGACAGACAGACAGACAGACAGACAGATAGATAGATAGATAGATAGATAGATAGATAGATAGATAGATAGATAGATAGATAGATAGATAGATAGATATGCATTGTGATAATGTGGATTAAAAGCAGTACTTAATGTAATGTTGTAATGGCTTGATGCAACTTTATGTGACGGTATTAACTCTCACAAGCGAAAACAAATACGAGCTAGGGTAAAGACACTTACCAGCTATAGTGAAAGGTATGACCACAGTGAATTGCAGCCACATCTTTGGAATTGTCGAAGAAATCTGAGCAGATTGTGCAGTATGCTCGAATGGGCATTGTTGATCTGAAACAGACATCTCTGTGTTTATGGCACGTTTCATGTTTTGTTGACTGAC
This sequence comes from Danio kyathit, assembly GCA_903798195.1. Classification (NCBI taxonomy): domain Eukaryota; kingdom Metazoa; phylum Chordata; class Actinopteri; order Cypriniformes; family Danionidae; genus Danio; species Danio kyathit. The sequence goes on from LR812529.1 coordinate 40,333,842, forward strand.
CGTGTGGCGATACCTCCGCATGTGCTGTATTTACTCACCCAGATGATACTGAGACGACTGAAATGCCTTATGAATACAGATTTCCTTAATTAAACTCCATAATCGTGTTTATATGGTTTATTTGTAGTTCATTTTGAGCTTCCGACTTGAGTAAAGCGGCGCGCCGAGTTCAAACGCAATGACTCCTCCTCTTTGGGTACGTCATCAACACACGACGCCGTGTGAAGTTAAATACAACAAATTATTTTCTTATTATCGTTAAAGAAGAAGCTAAGCGAGGTGTGTAAAATTTACACGTTTAATTTATTCTGTTAAAGCGACATATAGAGCAAAGTAACATCCAGTGGCGGTAACGCTCAAACAAAACTACTATCGAATCAAAAACTACACTTCCCAGAGTTCCGATTTCCGCTGCGTGATGCCGCCTGTGACAGTCTGAGTTGTTTTTTGACCTAAGATAAGTCAACATACAGTGATTTGGATAAAGAGCGTTTAAGGTACAGTAACGAGAAATTGTCTTATTAAGAGTTCAAACTTATCCGAACAACCTCTATTAGACGTGGTCAAATTAAAGCTGGCGCAGAAGAAGATGTTTAGTTGTGATATCAACAGTTTTTGAAGGTTTAGCTCCTTGGCTAATGCGTTTGTTAGTCGGTCATGGGATTATTGCACAAATGAAGAAAAAATGTCAACTAAGCTTCTAAATGCGTTAATTTTTACAAATATACAAGGATTGTCATTAAAATACACTACGATTTATAGTTTTAACGGGAAAGTTTAAAAGTTTAATTTAAAATGTTCATTATCTGTTATATAATAACTATAGTTAGTATATTTAAATTCATAAAATTGTTATATAATATTAAATGTTGCAATAATAATTAGCTGTATAACTCTAATCCTTATGTAATTTAAATATATGTATTAATAAGTAAAAAATAAATAAATCATATGTAAATGTATGGTAATGATTTCGTTAATGATTACTAATATAGTGTTGTTGTATTATTATTACTATTATAATAAGTTATTAGGGGTATATCAACATAAATAAGCATAACAGTGGTTCAGAGTAATTTATTAATTTGTTAAAATATATTTTTAGGGGGTTTTCACCTTTATTATATAGGACAGTAGAGATGAGACAGGAATACATGGGGAGCAGAGAGGGGGGAAGGATCAGCAAAGGACCTCGAGCCGGCAATCGAACTCGGTCGCCGTGAGCACCTCATATGTCGTCACACTTTTTCACTAGGCTATTGGCGCTGACTGGAGTAATTTGTACTTGCCTGAAGTTTTCAAGCAAATGTATTTTCTCTAGGCGACGCAGTGGCGCAGTAGGTAGTGCTGTCGCCTCACAGCAAGAAGGTCGCTGGTTCGAGCCTCGGCTGGGTCAGTTGGCGTTTCTGTGCCGAATTTCCATGTTCTCTCTGCGTTTGCGTGGGTTTACTTCGGGTGCTCCTGTTTCCCCCCACAGTCCAAAGACATGCGGTACAGGTGAATTGGGTAGGCTAAAATTGTCCGTAGTGTATGAGTGTGTATGAATGTTTCCCAGAGATGGGTTGCAGCTGGAAGGGCATTTGCTGCGTAAAACATGTGCTGGATAAGTTGGCGGTTCATTCCGCTGTGGCGACCCCAGATTATTAAAGGGACTAACCCGAAAATAAATGAATGAATAAATATTTTCTCTAAAAAAATGTAAAAATATACTATTTTTAGTAATCTTTTTTTATTTTTTATCAGAAATGTATTTATTTGTGATAAAGTAAAAATATTCATGCACCATTAGCAGCATATTTTTCCTAGCTTATATCATTTATATTTTAAAGGTGCTGTATGTAAGTTTTTGACTCTTCTAAAGCATAAAAATACCATAATACGTTTGCAGATTTTAAGAAACATGCCAAGTGAACATTCTTGTTTATCTGAAAAACAATGCTGAAGTCAGATATTCTGCTTTGAAAATGTGGGTTATGTGCTGGAATGGCTGTCTTTGTTTTGGTCATTTAACCCAGCCACTGTCACTTTAGCCAATTATATTTCAGCACTCCAGGTTGCCTTGGCGAAAAACCACGTATTTCATTCATTCAGTCAGGAAGGCTCTCAAAGCATGCGCCTGTGACCGAAATGCAACCTCTGTTGGACAGTAGCAGACTCAGAAATGAGACGCAGATTCAGAGTTCCACTTGGTTATTATTAGTAAATAATCTAAATATTACGACCGTAAACATTAGGTGAGCAGGTTACATTGTAACCCCGTGTCCTAACAACATGCTACATGACGAGATTTGCAGTGATAAGTGATTTAGTTGTTTGCACCAGATGAAACACGACAGAAATTTAAATACACCCATTCAGAAACACAGAATATGCATGCACTCATGAAATTGTAAAGTTTATAATCTTATTAATACCTATTAGATACCTGTTTCCTTTAACATTATTAAATGTACGTGCTGAATAGGGCTGGGCGATATGGCAAAAAAAAAAAATCTCGATTTTCTCATAAAGTTTGACCGATTCACGATTTCGATTTCGATTTTTTTATTTATTTTTTTTATTAATTTTGTTTTTACTGTGTAACTACCTTACCAGTTTACCTTGTTCATTTAAATTTAAATAAATGCCGAAACTAGTTTTTTTCATGCTCACTTGTAAAAGAAAAGCAACTGTGTGACTAAACGTGGTTATGGCACTCTCTCATGTAGGGATGCTAAACATAGCTACAATAGAAATCACAGCACCCGTATTTATGTAGAGGTCATATGTTGTGCAGCTTTGGGCAATTTTTTTTTTGGAGAGAAAATGACCAAAATGTAACGTGAAGATTGAAAAGGATTGGAGGGGAAATAAATATTTCAAATAACAGAAAAATAAACAATGATAATGCAGCAATAGTTTATCTGTATTAGTGGCATGGCAGAAATATATATTTAGACAGGCCTTGTCAAAGTGAGCGGGCACTTTCACTAATAAAAATATAGCACTTAAATTATTTCATAACAATCAATAAAATAACAGCGGTTTTATATCAAAAATTGGTAATGATATAAAATATACTTTTGATGGTAAAATATAACCATTTAAACGATTTCAGTATTCAAACATTAAATAACGAATGCATCAAGTTAAATATAAAAAAACAAATGAATCAACACAGCATATCAGGATATAAAGGACTATATTTAGCAAAATGCTGCTCTTTTGTTTTATGTTTACTTCAGTAATTCCACCCGGGAGCTGTTTTGCACTGTGAAACTGAAAACACTGAAATAAGTAAAAGAAGGGCATGCATCGAGTACTTTTGTCCGTCTCATCATTTGCTCGAGCATGAATTAACGAGCTGTTACTCTGCCGCCGGACATTGCGGAGAAAGTTACACCTATCATCATGCTTAAAACAAAGAATTAGAATTATTAAAGTGGCGATCGGGTGCGGATATATATATCAGATAAAATAATATGTGCGGGCGGGTGGATGATTAGAATGAAGGAGGCAAGGAGCGGACCTCCGCCTGTCGAGCCTTCTCTCCTCTCCTCTCCTCTCCTCTCCTCTCCTCGCGCGCGCGCGCCCGTCTCGCAGCTCGCGCGGGAGAGACAGGCGGCTTCGGGACAGAGCCGCGACATCAACACACAGAATCAGCACAATTCAGCACGGTTGTCTAACAGTTTAGAACGGTTTGGCACGATAGTGGAAAAGCGGCTTTAATATTTTTATTTAAAAAATCGCGATTTCTCGATTTTATAAAAAATAAAATCGTCTTTAAACGTAAATTCGAATTAATCGAAAAAATCGAAAAAATCGCCCAGCCCTAGTGCTGAATCACTGATATGAGTCACAGTTCTAATTTCAAACGGTTTATTTTATTTTCAAGATCTGAGGTGAACTATCTGGTGCTGCTTTCAGTATATGGCAATAAATGTCATGTAAAATGGAATTCAAATTCACATTATTAGCATTTAACACTGAATAAAACACATGAGGTGTACCTGAGGTGATCATTGTCAGTTTTCTGTTGTTCAGCTGCAAGCAATAGAAGCCGTTTCTAATATATCAATATGTTTGTTAGAACAAAAACTCCTTTTAATATGGAAAATATGCCTTCTATCGCGTGCCGTTGCTTTTATTTAGAACACTCGCTTAGGCATAATAACGGTTTTCAAGGTATACCGCGGTTTGGAAAAGTCAAGGTTTTAAAACCGCCAACATTTTCTGTAATACCGTTCCTAAGGTATGTGTAAGATTTTTTTATTTACGTTTTTTTATTTATTTATTTTTTTTTTTAGGTCAGTACCTCCATCAGAAAAGATGCCATTTAAATGGTAAAGAAATCTGTGTTTTTTAAACAAATGAAGACAGCAGAAGTCAAATGATTCATTTGAGTTATTCAGCCTGACATGTTTACTGTTCCAAAATAATCTAAATGTTTCTGAAAATAAAATATATTGTGTTCGAAGTGGAAAAAAGTTTTTGTTTTTTTACCCAGACATTTAAAAAGATTGTAATTATAAGCAGTAATCACAATATCGTTGTACCGTGAAACCGTGATATTTTTATCCAAGGTTATCATACCGTCAGAATCTTATACCGGCCCATGCGCTCCTGTTGGTCCTCAATCTGGCAACCTACGCTTGCGTTTGTTTTGATCCAGGAATGCAATGCCTAGTTTAGCTACTGCGTTTCAAACTTACATACTGCACCTTTAAGTACTGCAGCAGAATCCAGTAGATTACAATATTGTGCAATGCAAGAATTTGAATGTGGCAGTATGAAGAACTGAGGAATTAACTGAATTCTGCTTCCTCTTTTAATGATTGTTTCTGTAATTTCACTTTCAGACAGTGATGTAAACTATATGTACTGTAAGAGCCTCGGAGCTGTAGGGGTCATGCAGTGAATGGCTCCTGGCACGAATGGTGGTACTTCTGACTGCGGCTTCTGTTCTGCTGGCTTTCACTCATGCCTGATGTCAGGATGGCGGCATATGTCCACAGTAAGGGTGTGTCCTGGGAGGTTAAAAATGACACCTTGATGCCATCAGATCGACTGCGACAGGACAGATCGGAGAGTCCGACCCCAGGCCTGGTGGAGGGCACTGAGCCAGGTTAGTTTAACAATTCATTTATAATCTAGTTTATAAAGCCAATTTATACTTTATTTATTTCTTTTTATATTTTTATTGCCGTTGTTTTTATGTTGCATTCAAAATGAGTTCAAGTTAAAGGGGAAGTTAAATTGTGTCTCTTTTTACAATATGTAAAATAAGTCTCTGATGTCCCTAGAGTGTGTATGTGAAGTTTCAGTTTTTCAGGTTTTGTAAAGCTCGTCTAGGGAGGAGTCAGCAACATAAAAAGGGCATGTAAGTCAGGGAATACAATTCTCTATTTATTTAGAGACAAAAATACATGTTTAATAATTTTTTATAAAATATGTAATTAACTTAACGACAACTTTAACTGAATCAAAATTAATTAATTAAATAAACAAACAAACAACCATAACATATATCAACACAGAATGAAAACAAGCACCAACAACACCGGAATAGCTCCTCAGCTGGTCATGCTTGTGACAGAGCAAAAAAGGAGGATCAGCCAGACATGCGCTGGAAACAAAGAGCCATCCAGATACACATTCAGCTTTCGCTTATAAAGCCGACAACACTGAATTAGCCGCAGGTGGAAGGCAGAGTTTGCCTTAAAGAAAGAGAAATACCAATTATTATCAAGAAAACGTACATAACTTCCAAACAAATAATAATAAATAAGTGCTGGACCATAACAAAATACCCCACAAATAAGGCTTTATAAGCTCCAAACAAACAATAATAAACAGTAATAATAAATAAATGCTGGACTGTAACAAAATACCCCACAAATTGTGTTTTATAACGCTTTGAAACTGTCCCTTTTAGGCTTTGATCTTAATTGTGCCATTTTGGTGACTCGCTTTAAATTAAAACAAGATTGTGCTCTTTTTAAAAGAGAATGGAGCTACGAATGTCTCAGCATAGCGGCAGATTCAAAAACAAGACTAGGGTCCTATGATAATAAGGGGAGATCATTTCTAATGTGCGGGGCTATAAGTGTGATTATAAAAAAATATGAATATATATTTACCATTAGAAGCTGGTTATTTTCACAGATTTAGATTTTTGCGTAATAGGTCCTCTTTAAGCCTAAATGTTGGTTTTCTAGAAACAGTACATACCTAAATCATGCATATTTCATTGGATTTCTGTCTTGTGAGTCATATAACAACTCATATATTTGTATATGTATGTAATAGACCAGAGTGTTTGAACTAGTTTGGACTTGTTTAAGGTTTATGTTTGGCACAGCACGGACATTTTCTTAATGATATAAAAGCTTTAAAAAAATCTCCCTCTGGATTTCCCAGAAGCATTAGGAGTATGTAAGAGCTGCTTCCATTAATGTATTTCAATGGCTTTAATGGTATTCCTGACCCTGAATGCGTTTTTTGACAGATTTAGTTGATGTGTCTAGTCTCATTTACTGTCCACTCTCAACCAGTAAGTTTTTTTGACCAACATGTAATGTTACAGTAATGTTGTGAAATGGTGTTACATTGAACTGTTATCTATTTTAATATTTTTTTAGGGATGTATCAAATTTTCAACCACTGAACATTTTCAGCCGAAAATGGCCCTAAAGTGCAGTTTCGGTTTTCGGGCGCAAATAGAAACATGCTGTTCACCTGTAAGACTTTATTTTACAAATTATCTAGATCGTAAAGAACTGTATGCTTCTCAAGCTCTATGACAAGTGTCATTCATGTCTTTTCAGGTGCACTAAGAAGAAAATCGCCTGTGATATCATGTAATTTTGTTTTTGATCGACAGCATGATGTAAGCCTATAGTTATAATAAAATAATAATAATTACCGGCAGCTAGCTCTCTGCAACTCTCACATGGTCGCCCACTGAAGCTAAGCAGGGCTGTGCCTAGTCAGTACCTGGATGGGAAACCACATGGGAAAGCTAGGTTGCTGCCGGAAGTGGTGTTAGTGAGGCCAGCAGGGGCGCTCAACCTGTGGTCTGTGTGGGTCCTAACTAGAGCTGCACGATTCTGGCTAAAATGAGAATCGCGATCTTTTTGCTTAAAATAAAGATCACGATTTTCCCACGATTCTGTAGATGTAAAATAAAGGTTAATATGAGTAGGCTATTATTATTGTTAATTCAGAATACAACTATTCATAATTCTGATGTTGAATTATTGTGTTTGAGACATATGCTTGCAATCAGTCATTGACAACATTGTTAGACCATTTTCTTCTACTGGTAAAATGAGACATTATCAGATTCCCCTCTTGCATTATATTCAACATTATATAGGCTAGAGTAGTTATACTGACACTGTTAAACATTTATTCTCATGCACAGCACTCTGTGTTCGCTGTGAAAGAAAAACATATTAAATGCTTGTCGTAATCATAACTCTAAAATGCGATATGATTATTTAAATGATGTGCGCGCGCTTTCGGTTACATTTTCAGTGCTAAGTGCAGTACTTCCCGCGCGGCTCCCTAAACGATCGCTCTGTGCCACAAACTGAATGTTATTTACAACTTTATTACCCGTTATTCACAGCCTATGCAGGTTCTGATCACTAAAGTAGACTTCATTCACAGGCGCGCGCCTGCCCTCTCTGTGGTAACAGCTCACGGTCAGCTCACGTCACGTGTGATTTCGCAGCCACGAATACATCATTACATGAAGACAGAAATTATATTTTTGGTTTAATTATACCTTATAAATGCAGTATGTGACTCTTTCAACACCATTTGGAGGTGTCCACGTTGCTGAACATTGTATTTAAAACAACGTGAAGACTTGTGCAGCCGTCTTTGCTTCTCTCCTGAACTTGAAAATATGATTAGCAGAATCGTATAAATGCTGGATCAAGATCGTCTAGGGGGTCGAATTGAGATCGCGATCTTTTTACGATTAATTGTGCAGCTCTAGTCCTAACACCTCTGTTTATTGATGGGGACTCTATACTGCTAAGTGAGCGCCGTCTTTCGGATGAGATGTTAAACCGAGGTCCTGACTCTTTGTGGTCGTTAAAAATCCCAGGGTGTCCTTTGAAAAAGAGTAGAGGTTTAACCCCAGCATCCTGGCCAAATTTGCCCACTGGCCTCTGTCCATCAAGGCCTCCTAACCATCCCCATATCATAATTGGCTTCATCACTCTGTCTCCACTCCACCAATCAGCTGGTGTGTGGTCGGGCACAAAATGGCTGCCGTTGCGTCATCCAGGTGGATGCTGCACACTGGATGAGGAGATTCCTCCCAAAAAATGTGTAAAATGCTTTGAGTGTCCAGAAAAGCGCTATATAAATGTAAGGAATTATTATTATTATATTTATACGATATATTTATAATGATATTTATACATGATCAAACTAGTGTGCAACTTAAGCAAAACTGATACTAAAATTGTTTTAAATTTGGTTTTGTAGTTCAAAAAACAGTATGGGCAACGCAGTGGCGCAGTAGGTAGTGCTGTTGCCTCACAGCAAGAACATCGCTGGGTCGCAGGTTCGAACCTCGGCTAGGCTGGGTCAGTTGGCGTTTCTGTGTGGAGTTTGCATGTTCTCCCTGCGTTCGCGTGGGTTTCCTCCGGGTGCTCCGGTTTCCCCCACAGTCCAAAGACATGCAGTACAGGTGAATTGGGTAAGCTAAATTGTCCGTAGTGTATGAGTGTGTGGATGTTCCCAGAGATGGGTTGCGGCTGGAAGGGCATCCGCTGCGTAAAATCGTGCTGGATAAGTTGGCGGTTCATTCCGCTGTGGCGACCCCGCAAGGGACAAAGCCGACAAGAAAATGAATGAATGAATGAGTTCAAAAAACAAATATTTGTTGCATTTTTAATTCTTTAGGTTAATTTGATTGACTATTTTAAATCAGTGGATATTATCAGTGCATTTATTGGGTAAAATAAAATTGCTACTTTTTACTGTAATAAATCCCCATCCCCAGAAGTGAAAACCCACTGTTGCAATGTGCTAAATAAATATTTTCATAATTTGTAATTGATTTATTTTTTGAAACTTCAATATATATTTTAGCAATTTCAATGCTTTGATTTTAGCAAGGTTAGTACACAGTCATAGCCATAAATGCAATGGTACTCATAATTGGCATAATTTATTTCAGAGTTTCGGTTTTCGGCATCGGTTTCCTCTTTTTCAGTTTTTGGTTTCAGCCAAGAATTTTCATTTCGGTGCATCTCTGTTTTTTTAATTTTATTTCATGGCAAATCCGAATGTTCAGCATCATTAGTCTCCAGACTTCAGTGCAAAACAATTCTTTAGAAATCATGATAATATGCTGATAAATAAAAAATAATTATTAAAATCAATGTTAAAGTGCACCTATGATGAAAATTATCATTAGCTGTTTGGACAGAACTGTGTGTACTAGGTATAGTGTGTCCACAGTCATATTGGGGTGATATAAATACAACAAGTCTCTTATCTTTTCTGAAGATCTGTTGAGTTCGCTGTGATCATTAATCATCATCAAATGTGATCAGGAATGAGTTTTACATGTTTAAAACGTTTTTAAAACAGTGCGTTTGTAATGAATTACACAGATTTTACCGTCTTTACTTTATCAGCACAGCGTACAATTATACAATTATAAAAGAAGACACTTCAATCCCAGTTTGTAGATTTAAATCAGGTTTATTTTCTACATTAACATAACGGATATCCATACAGCAGTGTATATTAACATGTATCCTGTCACATTTGTCATGCAAAAACAGTGCAAAGTAAACGCGTGCTGTGTGTGTCTGTGTGTGTGCGCATGACATTTGTCATGGCTTGAATTAACTCTACAACAAATACATCAAATAATCATTGGAAAAGTTCTTACTGAAGTATCTCTCACAATTGTTACTTGAGATCTACTTCCTTCATGTCGGTCACTGTGCTGTTTATCTGATGCTTCCAGGGATTGAGGCACACTCTGACAGGCAAGTGGGATTGGTGGGTGGTGAGAACTAACATTAAATGCACAGGCAACAAAAACAGCTGCATAGTGTTTAAAGCAGCAAATCTAATATTCTGAAAGGTATAATAAATAATCTGATGGGTGTTTTGAGCTGAAACTTTACAGACACATTCTGGAGACACAAAAGACTTATCTTAAATCTTGAAAAAGGGGTAAAATAGGTGCCCTTTAAAAACATTTATGCTGGTTAATAATACATTTTTATGCAAAAAAATAAAATAAAATAAAACAAACAAACAAACAAATAAATATATCTATATGCAAAATGCAAATAACAAACCAAAATGGAAATGGCAAAATGAGTAAAAAGACTGCTTTTTTCAGCATTTCATTCTTTTCTGACAAGTGTTGTAGTAACCTTAATATCATTCGTGATCATTATGTGATTATAAATCATGTCGTTTGCTGAGCAGAATGTATTGTTAAGTTCCTAAACAATGCATGTCTTCTTTACAGGTGCAGGACAGGAAGGTGCCATGTTCGTTCATGCTCAGTCTTTTGAGGACCTGACTGCTGATACTGAGCCCAACTCTGATGACAAGCCTGCAGAGGTGGACGACGCTCAAGAAGAGGCTCTGGAAGGAGACGAGGAGGAAAACTTAGAAGCTGAGCAGGAGGAAAAGGGGAAAGAGGAGTTGAAGAACAGCAACAAGGCAAAAGAGGAGGACGTGACGAGCGAAACATGGCGGAGTCACAGAAAGCATGTTTTCGTCTTGAGTGAGGCAGGGAAACCAATCTACACACGCTACGGCACAGAGGAGGCGCTCTCCAGCATTATGGGCGTCATGATGCTGCTTATGTCATTTGTGGAAGATAAGAAAAACATCATACGATCTATTCATGCAGGTAAGAAATAATAAGTGGAAATAGATGCTGTTCAAGAGTATGTCTGGAGGAGAAAAAAAATAAATAAATGACAGTCAGGACGGTGGCTCAGTGGTTAGCACTGTCGCCTCACAGCAAAAAGGTCACTGGTTTGAGTCCCGGTTGGACCAGTTGGCATTTCTGTGTGGAGTTTGCATGTTCTTCCCATGTTAGCGTGAGTTTCCTCTGGGTGCTCCGGTTTCCCCCACAGTCCAAAGACATGCGCTATAGGTGAATTGAATAAACTAAATTGGCCTTAGTGTATGAGTGTGTGAATGAGTGTGTATGGATGTTTCCCAGTACTGGGTTGCAGCTGGAAGTGCATCCGCTGTGTAAAACATATGCTGGAATAGTTGGCGGTAGGCATGGGACGATAACCGGTTTCAAGGTATACCGCGGTTTGGAAAAGTCAAGGTTTTCTTACCGCCAAAATTTTCTCTAATACCGTTCCTAAGGTATGTGTAAGATTTTTTTATTTACATTTTTTTTAACAACAGCATCTCCAGCAGAAAAGATATCCAAAGATGCCATTTTAAATTGTAAATAAATCTATGTTTTTAAAACTAATAAAGACAGCAGAGGTCAATGATTCATTTTCTTTATTTGGCCTGGCACGTTTACTGCTCCAAAATATTATAAATGTTTCTCAAAAAAAATATATTGTGTTCAAAGGGGAAAAAAACTTAGTTTTTTACACAGACATTTAAAAAAGAATATATTTTAGAGCAGTAATCACAATACCGTGATACCGTGAAACCGTGATATTTTTATCCAAGGTTATCATACCGTCAGAATCTTATACTGGCCTATGCCTAGTTGGCGGTTCGTTTTGCTGTGGCGACCTCTGAAATAGAGACTAAGTCGAAGGAAAATGAATAAATAAATGACAGACAGGACATTTATGATGTTACAAATGTTCTATTTCTCATTAAAGAAAAAAATATCCACAAACATTTTAAGCAACACGACTGTCTTCAATAATAATGATAATAAAAAATTGTGTTAAACGTTTTTCTTGAGCACCTAATTAGCATCTTATAGTTATTTCTGAAGGATCATGGGACACTAAAGAATGGAGTCATAATTTATCACAGAAAAATACATGTATTAAAATGTTTTAAAACATTAAAGTTACACTATCGGTTAAAAATTTGGGGTCAGTAGGATTTTTAAATGTTTTAAAATAAGCTTCTCCTGCTCACGAAGGCTGCATTTATTTAATCAAAATTACAGTACAAATTGTAAAATTGTTATTGCACTATAAAATAACTGTTCAATAGTAGTTTATAATTTAATTTAATCATTTATTCCAGTGATTTTAAAGATGTATTCTCAGCTTCATTACTGCTGTCATGGGTCACACGATCCTTCAGAAAGTACTTATTACTTATTATTATTATTATTATTATTATTATTATTAATGGTAATCCCCTTGTTAAGTTTGACGTCACGCAAAGCAGCTTCTGGGTCCAAGCGCTCTATCAAACTGAATGGGGAGACTCATCAAATGGTAATAATAAACGTTTACAAAGCGATGTAATACTTTCGAAAATCACGATCGCAATATAGATAAATCCATGCCTAATATCCGATGGCCAGAAAGTGATTAATTTTGGTATTTGTGATGCAGCAAGTCCAGAGACTGTTGTGTACACCATGATTTTATATAAAATTCACTTTAATGTGTGATATGACTAAAAAGTGGTCATAAACAAATATTTTTTCAATTCAAATGAGTAGCGGCTCGGACCTGGAAACACTATTCCATACGTCACCGATACGAAACGACTTAACAAGCGGATAGTAATAAAAGCAAAAATGACTGAAGAAATAATTTCATTTGAAACTACATACAATACGAACGCAGTTATTTAAAATTTGATTAAATATTTAACAATTTAACAATTTTTATAATAATTTTTATAATAATAAAAATAATAATTAATAAATGCCACCTTAATGAACAGAATATTTTTATAAAAAAAAAAAAAAAACTGACCCCCAACTTTTGACCGGTTGTCTATATTTTAAATTGTAATAGCATTTTGCAGTATTGCTGCTTTTACTGCAGTTTTAATCACTTGGTTGGTAAACATAGGGGACCTGACAAACATTGAAACATTAGTGTATAACCATTGAGATTTTTAAAATAATTTTTATCATGAACATCAGATTACATGACCTTTTTTTAAAAGTATTGAATTTATATGATACTTTTTATTGTAAAAATGGTTTATTATAGACCATTTTGAGGGATGTAAACAAAAACAATGGTCCCAGCTTATTTCCTGTTTTACATTTTTAATTTCTAAAGCTTCCAATAATCCAAAAAGAGACATATATTGCTAAATAATGTTATGATAGCTGTTTTAACATTAAGTTATGATTGAATTGCCTCTTGTTACAGTTATGAAATAGTTTGATAGCCAGCAGGAAATGTTCATCGGCCAGTGACATGACCACATTGAAATGGTCTATAAAAACCTGTTTATACCTGGGGTTTTTTTTTTTGCTTTGTTGTATTTTAACTGAAACCAACAAAAAGGAAGCATAATAAATTAGATCTCTTCCATATTCAACACTATAATGTTTTTCATTGTTTTTTTTTTCTTCAGATGGCTACAGGGTGGTATTCCTCAGGAAGAGCCCTCTTATCCTGGTGGGAGTGTCTCGAACAAGCTGCTCAGACCGAGAATTAACACGAGAGCTTCAGTATGTGTATTTCCAGATAGTCAGCCTGCTCTCCCTCACACAGCTGAACCACGTCTTCCAGCACCGGCAGAGCTACGACCTGCGCCGCCTGCTGGCAGGCTCTGAGCATCTCACTGACAACCTGCTGCGCCTCCTGGACCGAGACCCCGGCCTGCTGCTGAGCGCCGTGATGTGTCTTCCTCTGGCCAACTCAGCCCGTGACGTGGTCTCCTCCAGCTTACAGGCCGCTAAAGCCAAAAACCTAGTATTCTCCATTTTGCTCGCTGGAAACAGGCTGGTGACACTTGTGCGCAAAAAGGACCAGTTCCTGCACCACATGGACCTGCACTTGCTCTTTAACTTGGTCGGCTCTTCGTCCTCCTTTCGTGAAGGCGAGGGATGGACACCCGTATGTCTGCCCAAGTTTAACCCGGCTGGATTTTTCCATGCCCATATTTCTTACCTAGAGCCAGCCTCGGATCTGTGTCTGATCCTGGTGTCCACCGATCGCGAGGATTTCTTTAACCTCTCTGACTGTAAGAAGCGCTTCCTGGAGCGTTTGCGCAGACGCAGTGCCTTTCAGTCCCTGCAGGAGGCGCTAAACACCCCGAGCTACTCAGTCTCACAGGTCGGCATACCTGAGCTGAGACACTTTGTGTACAAATCTAAAAGCTCTGGGCTCTATACTAGGTAAGAGAGTTTGGGTTTAGTGGTCATGAAAACAAATGACAATATTGTATAATTTTAGGAGACCTAATTGTTTCAAAAATGTAGGCTTAGATAAGAGGATGGATAGATGGTAGGCTAGCAAGTTGATTATTGGATGGATTGATAGAATGATGGCTAGATGGTTGGATAGGCCATCATAGAATGATGAATAGGCAGATAATTAGATTGATGGACACACAGATTGATAGATAGACTGGTGGATGAGGGATAAATAGATATGGATTGGATCATATGGATGGATGATGGATTGATTAAATGATGGATAGGCAGATAAATAGATGGACACACATATAGATGGATTGATAGTCATATAAGTGAATAGATAGATAGATTGATAGATAGGTATGTACGATAGGTATGTACGATAGATAGATAGATAGATGGATGGATGGATGGATGGATGGATGGATGGATGGATGGATGGATGGATGGATGGATAGATGGATGGATGGATAGGTAGAAAAGTGGATGGATGGATGGATGGATGGATGGATGGATGGATGGATGGATGGATAGATAGATAGATAGATAGATAGATAGATAGATAGATAGATAGATAGATAGATAGATAGATAGATAGATAGATAGATAGATAGATAGATGGATGGATGGATGGATGGATGGATGGATGGATGGATAGGTAGAAAAGTAGATGGATAGATAGATAGATAGATAGATAGATAGATAGATAGATAGATAGATAGATAGATAGATAGATAGATAGATAGATAGATAGATAGATAGATAGATAGATAGATAGATAGATGGATGGATGGATGGATGGATGGATAGTTGGACGGATGGATGGATGGATAAATAGATAGGCAGAAAAGTAGATGGATGGATGGAAAAGCAGAAAAGTGGATGGATAGATAGATAGATAGATAGATAGATAGATAGATAGATAGATAGATAGATAGATAGATAGATAGATAGATAGATAGATAGATAGATAGATAGATAGATAGATAGATAGATAGATGGATGGATGGATGGATGGATGGATGGATGGATGGATAGGTAGAAAAGTGGATGGATGGATGGATGGATGGATGGATGGATGGATGGATGGATGGATAGATAGATAGATAGATAGATAGATAGATAGATAGATAGATAGATAGATAGATAGATAGATAGATGGATGGATGGATGGATGGATGGATGGATGGATGGATGGATGGATGGATGGATAAATAGATAGGCAGAAAAGTAGATGGATGGATGGAAAAGCAGAAAAGTGGATAGATAGATAGATAGATAGATAGATAGATAGATAGATAGATAGATAGATAGATAGATAGATAGATAGATAGATAGATAGATAGATAGATAGATGGATAGATGGATGGATGGATGGATGGATGGATGGATGGATGGATGGATGGATGGATGGATGGATGGATAGGCAGAAAAGCATGGGCAGGCAAGCAAATCGATGGACAAACAGATTGATAGATAGTTTGATGGATAGAATGAATTGGAAAGGTTGATAGAAGTGTTGATAGGTATATGGATGGATAGAATTGACTGATTGATATATGTGATGTAATTTCCTGTTTTGTTTCCTCTTCAGCCCTGATCTTCCAGCACTGTATGAGGGGGAAGAGGAGCAGGAGAGGCTGATG
The DNA here is from genome assembly GCA_903798195.1 of Danio kyathit. NCBI lineage: Eukaryota > Metazoa > Chordata > Actinopteri > Cypriniformes > Danionidae > Danio > Danio kyathit. The sequence continues at coordinate 40,349,796 of LR812529.1, forward strand.
GGATTGTATCAGCACCTACACAGCTGCCTGCATCACCCCACACGTCCACTGCGCTGCATCTACCGCTGCACAGACACCGAAAACCTCTATGCCTTGGTGAGTCTGCTGTAATATGCAGTATGCCAGCATTATTAGATACTCTTTTTGCCTTTTCAAAGTCTGATATGCACACACGCATACAAACACACTCACTTGTATACATGGTTTACAGGGACATTCCAAAGTTGTAATGTAATTTATACTTTAAAAACTGCTGATTGTATGGCCCTACCCTTAAAGCCAACTCTCAAACAGCAAACCTGTGGCAAATTTTGAATGTCAAAAGACCACATAAAGTATGATTTTTAATCATTTTGAATTTTAAATCCCCTTATTAGAGTACTACTACATCATACCCCTGTCATTATACAACTACACTCCCCGGACACTTTATTAGGTACACCATTCTACTACCGGCTTGGACCCCCTTTTGCCTTCAGAACTGCCTTAATCCTTCGTGGCATAGATTCAACAAAGTACTGGAAATATTCCTCAGATATTTTGGTCCATATTAACATGATAGCATTACGCAGTTGCTGCAGATGTGTCGACTGCACATCCATGATGTGAATCTCCCGTTCCACCACAACTCAAAGGTGCTCTAATGGATTGAGTCTGGTGACTGTGGAGGCCATTTGAGTACAGTGAACTCATTGTCATGTTCAAGAAACCAGTCTGAGATGATTCACTCTTTATGACATGGCACATTATCCTTCTGGAAGTAGCCATCAGAAGATGGGTTCACTGTGGTCATAAAGGGATGGACATGGTCTAAAGTACCAAAGTGTGCCAAGAAAATATCCCCCACACCAGTACATCACCACCACCAGCATGAACTGTTGGTACAAGGCAGTATGGATCCATGCTTTCATGTTGTTGATGCCAAATTCTGACCCTAACATCCGAATGTCACAGCAGAAATCGAGACTCATCAGACCAGGCAACATATTTCCAAACTTCTGTTGTCCAATTTTGGTGAGCCTGTGCCAATTGTAGCCTCAGTTTCCTGTTCGTAGCTGACAGGAGTGGCACCCGGTGTGGTCTTCTGCTGCTGTAGCCCATCCGCCTCAAGGTTGGACATGTTGTGCTTTCAGAGATGCTCTTCTGCATACCTCGGTTGTAACAACTGGTTATTTGAGTTACTGTTGCCTTTCTATCAGCTGGGACCTGTCTGGCATTCTCCTCTGACCTCTGGCATTAAGGTATTTGTGCCCACAGAACTGCCGCTCTCTGGATGTTTTCTCTTTTCTGACTATTCTCTGTAAACCCTAGAGATGGTTGTGCGTGAAGATCCCAGTAGATCAGCAGTTTCTGAAATACTCAGACCAGCTTGTCTGGCACCAACAACCATGCCACATTCAAAGTCACTTAAATCACCTTTCTTCTTCATTCGAAAGCTCGGTTGGAAATGCAGCAGATTGTCTTGACCATGTCTACATGACTAAATGCATTGAGTTGCTGCCATGTGATTGGCTGATTAGAAATGTGCGTTAACTAGCAGTTGGACAGGTGTACCTAATAAAGTGTCCGGTGAGTGTAAGTGTCCCTGTAAATCAGATAAATCTACACACGCACACACACACACACACACACACACACACACACACACACACACACGTTTAGATTGTCTAGATTGGCAGAACACTATAGGGATAGTTCACCCAAAAATGAAATTTCTGTCATCGTTTACTCATTCACTTGCGTGTCCTATTTGAGTTTCTTCTGTTGAACACAAAGGGAGATGTTTTGAAAAATGATGGTTGCTGGAACCCATTGATTTCCTTAGTATTTGTTTTCCTAATATAGAAGTCAATGGGTGCCATGAACCAGCATTCTTCAAAATAGCGTCTTTTGTGTTCAACAAAAGAAAGAACATAAGACATAAAGGTTTAAAACCACATAAATCATGAGTCAGTTTTCATGTTAGGGTGAACTATCCCTTGTTTTTGCTGCTTTCTGTGTTTCATACTTTGTAAAACCCCACCGTTTCTGCAGGTAACCAGTGGCTTTGAGCTCTACCTGTGCTTCAGTCCTCTGGGAACAAAGAGTCTCGCTGTATCTGCTGTCAACAGACTCCTGAAGTGGATCAGGAAAGAGGAGGATCGACTGTTTATACTCAGTCCCTTAACATACTGAGCCAGTTCAGCTCTCCTGAACGCCAGAAACACTAGTGAATGTGCTCATACTTGAATGAAAGAATGGTGACATAAAGGGCTTGATTGCTTGTTTGAGAGCTTCTCACACTGATAAACTGCAGTCGGTGTGAATCAGGAAGGTCTGAAACTGAGTAAAGAGCATCTAATCATTCCTATTAGCAGTTGTAAAAGCATGAAACACAACATTTAAAGGGACAGTTCACCCAAAAATAATCATTCTGTCTACATGTACTCCTCTCTCACTTATTCAAAACCTATTTGAGTTTCTTCTGTTGAACACAAAAGGAGATGTTTAGAAAATGATGTTTGCTGGGACCCATTGATTTCCTTAGCATTAGCCTTTTCTTAGCATTTTTCAAAATTCTGTCTTGATTTATTCATTGAGTTTTTTTTTCTATTAAACACTAAAGTAGATATACTGAAGATTTTTACTCCAAAAACAGCCATTGACTTCCATAGTATTTTTTTTATCCCTGTTTTGGATGTCAGTGGCTGCTTTTTTCCAACATTCTTTGGAATATCTTGTTTTGTGCCCAACAGAATAATGAAATGCACAGTTAAAGCCACTTGAGCGTGAGCAAATTGTGAAGAAATGTTCAATTTTTGGTTGAACTATTCCTTTAAGGATAAATGCTTTGAAGTTCGCCTATTATTAGGTAGATAAGATCTTATAAATGCTCACAATGTTGCATTCTGAACATCTAGACCTCTGCTTTTTAATTATTGAGTAGACCTGCCACTGTTTAAACTTTACATCGGATGTAGTAAAAGCTATAGTTCACCCAAAGCTGAAGATCATCATTCACTAACCCTTGTGTTGTTCTTACGTATGTTTTTTCCCTCTTTTGCTTGTATAATAATAGTCAACAGCCACAAGAACAACTGCTTGTTTACATTTTTGCAATTGTGAAAAATTAAGATAAGTAGAAATGCAACACCATTAATTGCTATACTTACATCTTAATGGGAATATTCCTGCTTTTTCCCCACAGCAGAAAGTTATTGCATTCATGTGTCAGCTGTCATTCAGACTTCCATCTGATGTGGTGGAACTATGCTCACTTTTTATGAATCTATTGTTTGATTTCATGATTTGATTAATCTTAATCCATCTTTTCTAGTCACGTTGAGCAAACTGCCACACTAACAGAGCTCCTGCATGAAGACAAACATTTTGTAGATCTGGTCATTTATTGATATATAATACAATTTTGGAATCCCACTAAACAGTTTAAATATTAATGATACGTATCATCTGGGACAGATTATTTTTCTCACCCCATTTGTTGATTATTTTGCTTGTTTTAAGGATAAACCCACCTAATTTTCACATATTATTTCTGAATACTAATACATACAATTTTGGAATCCCACTAAATAGTTTAAATATTAATGACGCATATCATCTGGGACAATTCTGTGATATTTTGGCATCTTTTTTAATAACTTTATCTTGGTCGTTAATTACAGTATGCACCATTATTTTCCTGTTATTTTTGGTTGAATATTTTGTATTGAGACAAAAGGGCTTATGGCATGGTGCTGTAAAAAGAGATTAGTTACTTGGGAAAAAAGTGAGTAATCCCATTGCCTTAAAAGAAACAAGTTGACTTTACTTAAAGTTAGTAAATCCTTTGTAACTTGGAAGTGTTAGGTTGACTTAACTTTTATAATTATGTGCATAGTTCATTTACTTACTAATTTTACGGCAATGCGTTTACTCACTTTTTTTTAAAGCACAGTCAATTACACTGGAATAATACTTTTCTTACCTTGAGATATTTTGTCTTGTTTCTAGTCCAAATGTCAAAAAATTCTTAAATCAAGAAACGTTTTCTAGACCAGCACAAAATATTGTCTTGTTTTCAGAAATTTTAAGTCAATATTAAGTGATTTTTTTTTCTCTTAAAACAAGCAAAATAAGATTTTTAATGCTTGTTCAAACTACTTATTCAAAATGAGCTGCATCAACACAATTTCAGTGTTTTTTTTTTTTCAACGTAATTGTTTTATGTTCAATCCACTTAAATTTGCAAAAACAACAAACAAAGTTTTCTTAATCTATTTATATTGGGACAATATGAAGGAATTGTGTTGAACCTTTCATTGTTTACAGTGCATGTGTTAAGCAAAATAATCTTGTTTTCTCTTTGATATAAGATTATTTTTCTCACCCCATTTGTTGACTATTTTGCTTGTTTTAAGGATAAACCCACCTAATTTTCACATATTATTTCTGAAAACAAGACAATATTTTTTGCTTGTCTAAAAAATCCTTCTTGATTCAAGATTTTTAAAATTATTTGGACTAGAAACAAGACAAAAACCCTATGTAAAAAAACAAAACTAAATTTTTGCAGTGTAATGGCTTTTTACAGCGTGCAACCGCACCACAGCGTTTAAATAATGACAGATTTTTCATTTTTGGGTGAACTATCCTTTAAATAAATGCTACTTGTGCATTAATATATTATACTGTGGCCTTCATATTTCAGTTTTTTCATAAGGTGTGTATAATAGGTGTATAAATAAGCGTAATGGGACTAAAAGGGTTTTCTCTCTCACCAAACTGACTGTTTATAACAGGTGATTAATTTCAGACGCAACTGACTTGAAGATGCTCCACAGGTGAATCGGTCTGTATTTCTGTCAAATGTTTGTCAGTGACTGATCGGGTGATATTTTGGTTAATTTCTGTGGACCAATCAATCTGAGGTAAATGGAACTTTTCATGTTTTGATTTTTTTTTTTTTTACTAATGTCTTAATTTGAAAGAGTAAGAAAAGTGACACTGAGAGGACCTCTGAAGTGCTCATCCATTCATGGTCTTGTTATTCCACTGCTGTAGGAATTGAATGTTAATGAAGCTAGAGGAAAATTGGTTGTAATTTTGCACAAATGGTGGTGGTGAGCAGCACTTATGCTCATGTTTATGTTTTGACATCAATTTAACAAACATTTAAAGAAATTAAATGCATTTACAGAAGATTTAAACATTTTGCCACGTTTATGTTTATTGCGTGATGTCTTAATCATTTTGCAAATTACTTTTATTCTCATATTTTTACTCATGAGTAAAATAAGAATAAAAGCATATACAGTAGCAAAATTATAAATAGTGCTGACTTAATGAGTGATCAGATTAACATGTTGATGTATAAGATGTTGTCATTTGTAAAAAAAATAAATAAATAATCAAGGGGCAAAAGTTAAATCTTTTTTTCATGATTGGTGTGTCGTTTTCAAAAGCTATACGTCTCTACAGGCTTGTGTCTTCACTCAAAAATGACGCTTGCGTATTTGTTCAAACTCATTCATTCATTCATTCATTTTCTTGTCGGCTTTGTCCCTTGCGGGGTCGCCACAGCGGAATGAACCGCCAACTTATCCAGCACGATTTTACGCAGCGGATGCCCTTCCAGCCGCAACCCATCTCTGGGAACTTCCACACACACATTCACACTCATACACTATGGACAATTTAGCTTACCCAATTCACCTGTACTGCATGTCTTTGGACTGTGGGGGAAACCGGAGCACCCGGAGGAAACCCACGCGAACCCAGGGAGAACATGCAAACTCCACACAGAAACGCCAACTGACCCAGCCCAGCCGAGGTTCGAACCTGCGACCCAGCGACGTTCTTGCTGTGAGGCAACAGCACTACCTACTGCGCCACTGGGTTGCCCCATTTGTTCAAACTGCTTATTTAAAATGAGCCGAAACAACATAAATCTTGAGTTTTTTGGGGGACAACTTAATAGTTTTGTTCAGTCCACTTAAATTTGTTAAAAATTAACAAGTTAACTTAATTTCTTCATGTTGTCTCAACACACAATCGATTGTGTAAAACCCAGCATTTTTAAGTGTTGTACTGTTTAAAAGTCTGCGGTCTAATGTTTAGTTTTTGAAGCAAGTCTTGTTCACCAAAGCTGCTTTTGTTTGATTTGAAATACAGTAAAATTAATGATATTGTAAATAATCAAATTTCAACGTCTCTATATTTAAATATTTTATTCTTAATTTATTTCAGATTATATGAATTTTGGGCATCATGGTGGCACAGTAGGTAGCATGATCGTCTCACACAGCAAAAAGGTCGCTGGTTTGAGCCCTGGCTGGGTCAATTGACGTTTCTGTGTGGAGTTTGCATGTTCACCCCAAGTTCATGTGGGTTTCCTCAGGGTGCTCCGGTTTTCCCCCTCAGTCCAGGGACATGTGGTATAGGTGAATTGAATAAGCTAAATTGGCCATAGTGTATGTGTGTGAATGAGTGTGGATGGGTGTTTCCCAGTGTTGGGTTGTGGCAAAAAAAAAAAAAAAGAATTTTTAGCATCATCACTCCAGTTGTCATTTTATATTTCAGAAGTTATTGTAATATGTTAATTCAGACACATTTCGTATAATATATGAGAAATATAAATTATAAAAAAAAAATACAATGTACAGTGAAAAAATAAAAAATATAAAAGTTCTGCTCTATATATTTGTGAAAGCATGTTAAACTTTTTAAAACCTTACAAATGTCTTTACTGGCACTGTGATTGTTATGTGAATATGGTATTGTGAATATTTTTTTTGGAAACATTACACCTTGCTTTTAGTATTTTTTATGAATAAAATTAAATCTATTAAAGCACTTTAAAATGAAAACAATTCAAATCTTTACTTTCACTTTTGATCAATTTAATGTATACTTGATTAAATGTTTGCTCACATGTGTCTTGGGAGAAACAAATATCGAAACTGATGCTTAGAGAAAATTTATTTATTTGTCCTTTTTTCAAATAAACAAGCTTTTCATGAGGAGACAGAAACAAGAAAAACAGGAAATGGAAATTATGCAAATAAGTGCAGTTTATCACAATATAGCAGAAATAAAAGGATGCAAACATACTTGTATGAAAGTTAAACTCCTTTATATTTCTCCTGCAATATTTCATAGATTCGTTGTTAACAGTTTCAAAATTGTAACTATTTTTAAAAAAAGTTATTTTTTTATATATTTTGCCAAATTACAATTTGCCAAATAATCACTTTTTTTGAAATTCTTTCTTATACAATTATAATTCTGTGAGTTGTGAACATCAGAGTTTGTTTTGTTGTGGATTTCAAAAATAGTGCACCAGTATGTTGTAACAGATTTCTTTACCAGAGTGATGGTAACTACCAATCTATGTCAGTCACAATGTAATCAATATTAAAATCAGAATTTTCTTTTATTTATTTCTTTCTTTTATTTTTTTTCTGACAGACATGCTCTTTATGTAACTGTTCTTATTTCTGTCTTTTAATAGATTAGTTTAGCCTAAAATCAGTACCCATCTTCTGCCTAAAGTCTTGCTTTGTGTTTTACAGATGAATGTGAGTTACTGCATAGGTTTGGAATAAAAGAGGGTGAGTTAATTATGATTTCAATTTTTTTCTCTGAAAAATTCTGTTCCGTCAAAGATGTACAGTATACTGTACACTACCTGACAAAAGTGTTGTCACCTATCCAAGTTTTAGGAACAACAAATAATAACTTGACTTCTACTGTAGTTGATCATTTGGTATCAGAAGTGGCTTATATGAAAGGCAAAGGCCTCTAGATTACGCTTATTTTACCAAAATAAAATCATGTCTTGATTTTTAATTATTTAATTAGGACAATAAGGTCAGACTTTGCTTAGACAAAAGTCTTGTCACTTGCTACAGAAATAATGTACAGTATAGAATATAAAGTCATGGTGCAGTGGAAAAATAATTACGCCCCCCTGAGTTTGCAGGACTGCATCTATACATCTCTGCAATGACTCAAATCTTATTAATAAAGTCATCTGGAATGACAAAGAAAGTGTTCTTGCAGGACTCCCAGTGTTCATCAAGATTCTTTGGATTCATCTTCAATTCCTCATCCCTTATCTCACCCCAGACATGCTCAACAATGTATATGTCTGGTGAATGGGCTGGCCAATTCTGGAGCACTTCGCTTCTTTGCTTTCAGGAACTTTAACGTGGAGGCTGAACTATGAGGAGCACTATCCTGCTGAAGAATTTGCCGTCTTCTGTGGTTTGTATTGTATGGGCAGCACAAATATCTTAACACCTCAGGCTGTTGATGTTGCCATCCACTCTGCAGACCTCTTGCACGCCCCCATACTGAATGTAACCCCAAACCATGATTTTTCCTTCACCAAAATTGACTGATTTCTGTGAGAATCTTGGGTCCATGTGGATTCCAATAGGGCTTCTGCTGTATTTGTGATGATTGGGATGCAGTTCAGCAGATGATTCTTCTGAAAAATCAACCTTCTGCCACTTTTCCAACTGATCAACTAGAACTCAAGTTATTATTTATTGCTCTTACACCTGGGTTCCACGACAAGACTTTTGTCAGGTAGTGTATAAGAAAATAAAAAATTCTAAAAATAGGGGGGAAACAATGCATGAATTTCTGTCATATTTTAGAACCAATTCTAAATGAGATCAAACTAATAAAAAATAATACATTTTATAAATGCATAAGAATGCTTTATATAAATGATTCATACATATATAATCAATAAATAACTATTTATTTATTCTATAAATAGAATCAAATTAGACTACTTAATTAGACTTATGCTTATGAAAGGGTGAAGTTTAGAATATCGCCCACGCTAATATTCAAATACAGCAGAATGTAGGGGGTTTATTCATCGCATGTATACAGTGAGGCGTGCAAATTTTCTTGCTTTCTGATTATAAAGGTTACTTCTTCTTTCACCTGTAGGGGAAATGCAACATGCAAATAAAAAGCAAAGTACATTCAAAAACATTTCCTGAAATACATTTGTGCATGTCAAGAATTTGAATAATATTTATGTATGTCAGTAACTGGTTGTCACGCTTGTTCCAATTCCTTGTTACAGTTTTTTCTTCTGTTAAACACAAAAAATAAGATATGTTGAAGAATGATGTCTTTGATAGGCTGTCTTTAATTTCTGCTATGTATATCAATGGTTACCAGTTTCATACACTCAAAAAAATAACTCATTGGATGAACTTAATTTATCTGAGGGCGGGATTATATTTAATTTAAACTCAAAGGTCTGATAATATCATGTATGTCTATTATGTGTTGTACATTTTGAAGTCTCTTAGTTTCACTTGAAGTTAACTTGTCATCGCAATAGCCTAGTGGTTAGCGCGCTGACATATGGTGCAGTTGCACTTCAGGGCATCCTGAGTTCGAATCCCGGCTCGTGGACATTTCCCGTCCCTACCCCCTCTCTCTCTCTCTCCCACTTCGCTTCCTGTCTGAAACACTGTCCTATCCGCTTAATAAAGGCAAAAAGGCCAAAAATAAATCAGCATCAGCATCATTTTCTTTGAGTGTACATTTTTTAAAAATATCTTCTTTTGTGTTCGACATAAGAAACCCATAAAGGTTTGAAACTAATTTAGAGTGAGTAAATGGTAAGTAAACGAACATTTTGAATTATCTCTTTATTCAAATTATATTAAATAAATGGAGTTTACACACAGTTGTTTTTTGTAAGAATTACACTGTAAAAAAGGTGTTCTACGCAATTGATTTGTATTGGGACAACATGAAGGAATTAAGTTAGCTTATTTGTTTTTTAGATTGAACATAAACCAGTTAAGTTATCTCCTCAGAAAACTCAAGAATTGTGTTGATTCAGCTCATTTTAAATGTGTAGTTTGAACAAGCAGCAAACGTCATTTTTTGAGTGTACACTTGAAAAAAAAAAAAAACTGGGTTCCAAAAATTGATTTGTGTTGGGACAACATGAAGGAATTGAGGTTACTTATTAGTTTTTACAGATTTAAGTGAATTATACATGAAACAATTACGTTTCAGTGTTTTAGCTCAGTTTTAACATAGTTTGAACAAACAGCAAATATCTTTTTTTGAGTGTAGTTGATTCAAGATATTGCATTTCCACACATCCTCTAAATGAATGAACAATGTTCACTGTAAAAAGTAATTAAGCGAGTAAACCAATTACCTTAAAAGCAACAAGTTGACTTTACAAAAATAATGAATGTAAACTCATTGTAACTTAAAACTGTTAAGTTGACTTAATTTTTATAATTATGCTAATTGTACTCACTTTAAAAAAGTAAACTAATCACTTTTTCCAAAACACCTTTTATATATATATATATATATATATATATATATATATATATATATATATATATATATATATATATATATATATATATATATATATATTTCCTTCTTTTCTGTATCTAATAAAATAACATAACTAAAATAGATCTGCTCTTCCAGACTCCAGAGTGTCTTCTAAATTCAATACAGGCTATAATTGTAGACTTTATAAACTTAATGAAGAACCAAATATGTAATATTGTAATAATTACAGGAATTATTTGAAAACAGCTTTGCTAAAATAGTCTGACACTGTAAAAAGGGATAAGTAACTAAAAAAGTAACTAATCACTTTTTACAGTGAACACTACCGGTCAAAATGTTGGGGTCAGTTTTTTTTTTTTTTTTTTTGCATGCTTTTTTTTTTAAGATTGTTATTCTGTTCATCAAGGCGGCATTTATTAAATGTTAAAAAAAAAAAAAAAGGTATTTAAATAACTGCTTTCTAATTGTATGTAGTTTCAAATAAAATCATTACCCCAGTCATTATTGCTTTAATTACTATTACCATTAATAATAATAATAATAATTAATATTACAGGGATTTCTGAAGGATCATGTGACTGAAGACTGGAGTAATGAAGCTGAAAATACATCTTTAAAATCACTAGAATAAATGATAAATAAAATTATAATCTCCTTTTGAACAGTTGCTTTATAGTGCAATAACATTTCACAATTGTACAATTTGTACTGTATTTTTGATTAAATAAATGCAGCTTTGGTGAGCAGGAGAAGCTTATTTTAAAACATTTAAAAATCCTACTGACCCCAAACTTTTGACCGGTGGTGTATATTACCAAGTAAAACACTATTCTTATGACGTAATAATTGGTAAAAACATCTGCATTTTACCTTTTTTTTTTTTATCAGAAAGTTGTGTAATAGAAAAACATACAGCAAATGCTTGTTTACCTTTTATAGAAACAAAGTTCTACACTTCAGCATTCACTGACGTGCTGTAAAATCATTTAAATATGATCGGAAAATTCCCAAATGATGAGTGCATGTTGCCGTGTGCAAAGGAAGACATTATGCTTTAACATGTGAAAACCACACCCTGATGAATTCAGTATATAATAATCTCCCATTGTCAGTGTGACACACTACGGCTGGACCATGGCACGGCAAATCATCTCAGTGTTTGTTTTCACTCTGTTTTTCTCTAAAGGTATGTCATACAATTGATTTCCATGAGATAAATGCACTTTTTAAAAAAAAAAAAAATACGTTTAAAACATGACTTTTATTTCAGTTTCATTGTTAAATGTGGTTTAATTTTTAAAAAGCCTCATTCTTATCTTTTCATTGACTTTCAGCGCTGACACTGATGTGTTACAACTGTACAGCGCCGTATTCATCTTGCCAACAAAAAAACTGCAGTTCAAGCACACAGTGCCTCTCCCAGATCACATACAGTAAGATCTGCATGACTATAAAGCGTTTAATAAGGAATATGCTATTGACTTGGTTTGCTAATGAATCTTTATTTTTTTTATTGTTTGTCATTGTAGGTGATGGCTTGAGGGATTGCGCAAATTACACTTCTGTTAATTGGTCTGTGAATTTTGGCAGGCTCAGATACAGCGTGAAATATTGTTCTTCAGATCTGTGCAACAATGCTACAGGTACAACAAAACACAGGCAAAAATAGACCGTTCCTACTTATTTTCTGTGCATTACAGTCAGTGCACACATTAAAAAAAAAAAAAAGATTTTTGCTGCTTTTTAAACTACTTATTTGAAATAAGCTGAAACAACACAATTAGGATTTGTTGGACAACTTAATTATTTTATGTTCAATCCACTTAAATTTGTGAAGTCGATTTATCAAACTGAATCGATTTGTGTTGGGACAACATCAATGAATTGTGTGGAACCCTGCATTTTGTACTTCAAAAATAATTAATTACTAATTACATCATTAAAATTATAATTAAATGAATTTCTAATTACTTTGTCTGAAAGTTCACTTAATTACACAAAAAGTCATTTAATTACTTGAATCGGTACTACTTAAAATTCATATTAATCTCAATGCATAATTGAAATTAAACTCATAAATCTTTATATTTGAGTCAGACAAGAACTTTAACATTTATTAATAAAACATTTGCTTAAACGTTATATGCATCAATACAAAACGTTTCAAATTAGTGACACCAATTTTTGAATTTAATTTCTGTCTTATTACAAGTGCAGCTGCTGGTCAAATCTAACATTCTTTAGCTGAAAAATCAGATTATTATTCAAAATAGCTGAATAAAAAATATACATAATTTCTCTGCTTCGCTTTTTTTACCTTGTATTTTCACAAACTGATTTCTCACTCCATTTTTTTAAGCATGTGCAATGTCTTGAAAAATGTAACCTTCTTTAGTTGAAAAATACACATATGTCGCAAAATATAACAAAAAAAATACAATTACTTTGCTTCCCTGGATTGATTTATGCAGAACTGTTAAACTGATGTAAAGCATTTAAAGAAAGTAACTGTAATTAAACTACCTAAAACTGAAAAGTCATCCCTTACTTTACATCTTCAGCAGAAAAATTATTTAATTATAGAAACTACTTCCCTTGTAGCTAATTACACCCAACAGTGACTGCTGTTTATAAAGTGCCTTTTCAATCATTACCTTTCGGTGATATGTAATATGCGGTGTGTAATGTAGCTGTTTGAGAAAGTTAAATGTCTGTAAACATTCAGAGATCATAGTAATTGAAGTCTACTGACACAAGAATCCATTCTGAACTGCCGGAGGGAGTCGTCAGTGATTGTTTCACTTCTGTATCACATTTTAAGAGCATTTGAATAAAAATGTGTATTTATGTTTGAACTATCCCTTATTATTTCTTCATTCAACTGTCTCTGCTTTTGTTGAACTGTATAGACTCAACTAATGAAAAGAGCTGCTACACCTGCAGTGGCACAGACTGCTCTCAGACAATGTCTTGTAAAGGTGATGAGACCCAGTGCATCACTGCAACAGGTGATTTACAGCAAACACTTCTGAACTAAACGGCTTCCTAAAGGTAATGAATGAGAGTTCTTGTTGTTAATTATTTGTGCTTAACTTTCTACCTTTTTCTTTTTCTCAGGTGCCATCAACGCCACTTTAAAAGGATGTGCAAGCCAAACTGTCTGTGCTTCCATTACTCTAGCAGAGAATGTCCTATCCAAGTATGGCTATGGAAACACTAGTTTGTCATGTTGTGATGGAAACCTGTGTAATACTGGGACAATTCTGACGCAGGGAGCTGTGCTGCTGCTCATACCAGTGCTTTTCCTTCTTTTCTTCATCTGAGATCTATTTTTAGGAGGTTTTTATGATTTTGTTATCATTTAAATGCTTTTCTTTAAATGTAAAACACTCAACCAATTTTATTTTTGGTAAATGGAAATTCTTTTAAATGTTTTACATGACTAGGATAAGTGCACTTTTGTGCTTCTAATTATTTAAAATAAAATAGTGTGTATAATACATAACTATAAAAATATTTACATATTTTTATAGGCATACTTTTTGTGAAACAAAATAATAGTTGACTCTTAATTATAATTTAATTAATGAAATCAATTATTATTATTATTATTTATATATATATACATAAACTATGTTGTCAAATGTTTTGGGACATCTGCACATGTACTTTAATGACATCCCAATCTTATTCAATAGGGTTTAATATGGAGTAGGCCCAAATTTTGCAGCTATAATGGCTTTAACTCATCTGGAAATGATTCCAACAAGGTTTAAGAGTAAATGTTTATGTTTATAGAAATTTTGAACATTCTTCTTGAATAGCATTTGTGAAGTCAGGCACTGAAGTTTGGTGAGAAGGATCATCATCTCCGCTCTAATTTATCCCAAAAGTGTTTAGTTGGGTTGAGGTCAGGACTCTGTGCAGGCCGGCAAATTTTTTGGACACCAAACTTGCTCATCCATTTTCACTCATCCATCGCTCATCCTTTTTTATGGACTTTGCTTCGTGCGCTGGTGTGCAGTCATGCTCAAACTGTTCCCACGAAGTCAGAAGCATCAAAATAACCAAAATGTCTAAGTATGCTGAAGCATAAAGAGTGCTTTTCAGTGGAACTAAAGGGCCAAGCCCAACCCCTGAAACACAACCTTACACCATAATCTTCCTACAATGCAATCTTGAAAGTAAGGTTCTTATGGCAACCACCAAACCCAGACTCATCCATTCGATCGCCAAACAGAGACGTGTGGTTTGTCACTCCAGAGAACGTTTACTCTGCTCTAGAGTCAAATGGCGGCATGCTTTACACCAGTGTTTTTCAACCACGTTCCTGGAGGACCACCAGCTCTGCACATTTTCCATGTCTCCTTAATCAAACACACCTGATTCAGATCATCGGCTAATTAGCATAGACTGAAAGACCTGTAATGGGCGTGACAGACAAAGGAGACATCCAAAACATGCAGTGTTGGTGGTCCTCCAGGAACATGGTTGAGAAACACTGCTTTACACCATTGCATCTGATGTTTTGCTTTGCACTTAGTGATGTAAGGCTTAGGTTTAGCGGCTCACAGTGGAAACCCGTTCAATTAAGCTTTCTACACTTGTTTTTTTAGATCATCTGAAGGCCACAAAGTTTGGAGGTCTATTGGAAGTGACTCTGTAGAAAGCATGCGCAGACTCTGCTCCGTTTTTTAAATTCCAATTAACAGCACGCAGATGAATGCCAACAAACAAGTTGGTCAGAATTAGTTGAAACAGTGTGTTACCCCTGTCAGCATTTTCATTAATTAATTAATTAATTAATTAATTAATTAATTAACATGCTTCGTTTTATACACATCTGAACATGGAAGGGATTGCAATGCTGAATCAATGATTTGAGGTGGTGTCCCAAAATGGTTGGCAATTAGTGTGTGTTTCAGAAATATATGGTTTTGTAACTCCGTAAAAATCATGATCATATCTTTTGGTCACACTTTATAGTAATGTACAATTCATGCTATTGATAAACCATTCACTAAGACGTTAAGCTTAATACACTACTAATTAGCTGCTCATTAAAAGGTAATAAGGAAGTAGTTGGGTTTGGGTGGTAGGTAGGATTAGGGATCATACTTTATGAGTAGAACTACTAATACTACTAACAGTAATATCTTAATTATAGACAGGCAATGAGCCAGTAGTTGTGTGAATTGTTACTTATTCTTTTTGCAATGAACATGTTGTGTGTTGTGTGTTTTTGTTTGCACAGTTTAAAATTCAGTGGATTTTATTTTGAGAAATTGTTGAGAAATATTTTCATGACTGCTATACTGGTATATTCTCTTGTGTCATTTATTTGTAATGTTTGTTAAATTAATCAAATTAAGTCTTACTATGGCAAAGGACTTATTAATATTAAATCAGTTAAGTTACTTAAAAATCCTCATAACCTAATTAATATTCATGAGGAATGCCGTTTTGAACTTGTGCTTACCCTCCTTTTGTCTATCTGAGATCTATATTTAGCAGGTTTTACGGTTTTGTTATAATATAATTGCTTTTCTATACATGTAAAACACTCTTAAATTGAACTTCTTTAGTAAATGGAAACACATAAAAACGTTTTAAATGACTACATCTAATATCAAATATACTAGTTTGTGCTTATTATAATCATGTACATTTTTTGTTGATTTTATTTTTGTTTTATTAAAAGACATTTTCACGACCACTAGACTGGCATAGACTGCTTTGTAATCAATTTGTTATATTTTCTAAATTCTAATTAAATCTTACTATGGTAAAGGTCTTGCTTATAAATATGCATAATAAATATTCACGAGGCATGTCATCTTCGTTCTTTCCAGTATGCCGGTGGGCGGGGTTTGTCTGTCATCTCCAGTCAGTGGCACTCGTGCTTCAAACTAAACATAATAAGCAGTCCAAAAATCCTAGACATCTTTATAATCATATAAAAGCACTTCTATAATCTTCTTTAATGCGTAAACGAAAGTGAATATTTATTTAAAGTTGTTCATTACACCGTGTTCACTCGTGGAAGCGTCTAAATGTTTGGAAATGCAGTTAAGGATCTGTCCTCCTGAGATCTGTACTTCACTGGTCTGCCATCATCACCAACAGGTGAGTGTTTTCTCATAGTCTGTTTATCCCAAAATATTCAATTTGATATTTATATAGCCTATTACATATTTCTTTGGTAAAATGTAGTTAGAAATGTTTGCACATTCATAAGTACACTACTGTGTGCGTTGCTCTTTTATTATCAAACGTATAAGCATTAGAATGGGTGATTTGTTTTTTGTCCACTTTTCTAAGGGCTAAATAGCCATGGTTTAACATTTACTTCTGCATAAATCTTTAGTACAAATGATCTATAAGAGCAGCCATGACTTAATATGTGAATAGCTGTCTTGTATTTAAGATAAAGACACTTTTAGAAAAGTATGCTCTGTCAGTGATAACAAAAAACCTTAATTATAACTATTTGAGTAGTATGTGTGCCATAACAGTCGTCATTTTAATCTTTATGTAAGAATATATGTATACACGTGTGTATATATATATATATATATATATATATATATATAGAGAGAGAGAGAGAGAGAGAGAGAGAGAGAGAGAGAGAGAGAGAGAGTATTTTTTAGTTAGTTAGATGTTTGTTATTGGAGAGTGTAGGTCAGCAAATAATCCTAGTAATTTATTATATTAAATGAACATAACAAAAAAACAGGATACATTTTTGGGTCAGTGTCCATCAGTTATTAAGAAACATCTTCAACTCTCTTGTTTACCTAGAGATGAATAAATTCTACACTGCTTTTACATATTAACCATGGGTTCAAGATTTAAGATGAAGTTTGGTATTAGATTAGGCAACCACTAGGCTATATGTAGATTACAATAATGTTAGTTTAGCCCATATCTAAGAGATAAAGCTTTGTAACTACTTACAATTGTTTCTATAAAGATCTGACCACATTGAAGAATCAGGTGCAAATGCTGTGACACGATTTGAAAAGTAATTGGTTCATTTGCTCGTTAAATAAAGCTCTTGACTGAAAAGCACAACCGCCATTTTGCAACTTGTACTCAAAAAAAGCACGTCTAGGATGTGACAAGAATGTCAATTCGAGAGGCCCTCAGTGTGGAACATGGTGATGAGCTTTGTTAATAAATAGCTTAGAGAAAAAATAAGTATTACAGAGAACATTGTGTTCCGAAGCCAACCAGTTTGTTCCCTAAAGTTTTTTAACATCTTAAAACACTTTAATAATAATAAAGTTCTCTCAGGGTTGTGCAAAATATCTGTTTTTACCTTTAATGACTTTCTCTCTTCCTGACGTAAAGGTCCAGACAGACATGAATAAGCAAAACATTTCCCTTATGACCAATCTAACTTATTTTTCCATTCAATTAGATCACCCTTATTTGTCATCACTTGCCAGCGTGCTTTTTGTCCCACATTTTGTATTTTAAAGCTATAATAAAAATATCTTGGTAACACTTTATTTGGATTGTCCCTATTGCACATTTTGTTGACTAAAAGTTGCATTGCAACTTGCATTTACATGCCAATTACTTCTTATTTGAGTATTAGTAGACTATCTGCTTAATATCTGTTGATACTGCTCCTTCAACAGACATTTAACTGACTATAAGAATCTTTGCAAGCACATGTCAACTTACACTAACCCCAACCTAACAGTCTACTTATAATCTATTGAGAATTAGTTGGCATGTAGATGCAATGTAACCTAAATTCAACAAAATGCGTTAAAGGGACCATCAAAATAAAGTGATACCAGTATTTTTTGTGTGAACTATTTATTGGCCACTTTTTAATGAAGCTTCTTTGTGATTGTTCCCCTCTCAGGCCTTCCTGTTCTCAGGATGTCTTCACTGATGGATGCCTGCTGGAGGTAACAACGACACACTACAGCCATTTTCTTCACCCTGGAGTGGACATGGTCCATTGGGCCACTCATTTAGTGACATGTGTCTGGATACAGGCTCTAATGTCTTCTGCATTGGACACTTGTCCCCCAACAGCCCCTATTTCTGTGGACTTCTCAGTGCCATATCCCATGCCTTACTATCAGACTCGCAACCCCATCCAGAACATAGTGACCAACTCCTTTTACAAAGAGGTCTACGTAGCCTCTCAGAACGTCATTGAGGCACTAAACAACTCTTTAGATAAACTCTGGGAGCTCCGTACGGGACCCGTGGGCAGCCCGGAGTGTGAGATATGCGATTTGTGCGATATTGATAGAGATCTCTTTCATGAGGACACAGACAATGAGGTGTTGCTCCTTGACACATTCTTGATGTACTTGTACTCGTGTGGAAGTACCCAGTATGGGGTTTGCTATTTTCATCAGCTCCGCGAGAATGGAAATCCTCCGGGGCCTTCAAAGTGTTTATTCCGGAAGAAGTTCAACTCTCCGCAGTTTTGTCCGGATTGCATAGCTAGTCCCTTCGGAACAAAAGTCTCCATGGTGGAGGAGGGTCAAACGGTGTACTTTTTTGTGGCGGCGACGGTGAACAATAGTGTGACGCAGAAATATGGACGCATGTCTATTTCTGTGCGCCGACCAGTCGCGACGGAGGATGGTTTTTACACCGATGTCAGAGGACTGACAGTGTTGCCTGCTCTACAGCAGACGTATGGCATTGAGTACGTCTACAGCTTCCACACACAGGACTTTGTCTACTTCTTGTCCGTCCAGCGAGAGAAAACCAATTTGGACTCTTCACCCTTTCAAACAAGACTCGGCCGTCTGCCACGTCACGAGTGGGAGATGCGACGATATCGTGAAATTGTTTTAGAGTGTCGCTTCGAGCCCAAAAGGCGAAGGAGAAGCAACGTCAGTGAACCCTTCAAAGATGTGGTCTACAATGTAGTTCAAGCAGCCCACTTTGGCAAGGCTGGACGGGAGCTTGCAGATGAGCTGGGTGCCGAAGAAGAGGACGACATCTTGTATGGCGTGTTCGCTGTAACCGATGACTCAGGTGTTCCTGAACACGATTCAGCACTTTGTGCATTTCCCATGGATACGGTAAACACGGCAATAGACGATGGAGTGGAGGACTGCTGCAAGTCTGGGCCAGAGCAGCTTTCCAGAGGACTTTGCCATTTTCAGCCGTGTGAGAGCTGCCCACATGAGGTTGGTGCATTTTCAGAATATTTCCGTACAATTTTCGTGATGCGGTGAACATTGATATAGACCATTTTGAGGGATGTAAACAATAACAATGGTCCTAACGTATTTCCTGTTTTATATATTAAATTTCCATAGCTTCTGAGAATCCAAAAAGTTCCACATATTGATGTGTTACAATAATGTTACGATAGCTGCTATAACATCGCCTCTTGTTACAGATATGAAATAGTTTGACAACAAGCAGGAAATGTTCATGGGCCAATGACATCACAACATTGAAATGGTCTATTGAATAAATTGTAAAGTGCTGCATAATTTATCAAATCATAATGTGCACCATAGTGTCTGTGAATAATAAAATGTATCAAGACTTTTTAAATGTGCAATTTCTCAAAAGACTATTACTACTACTACTACTACTACTAATAATAATAATAATAATATTAGTAATAATAATAATAATAATAATAAATAGGGATGTCCAGATCCGATCACGTGATCGGAAATCGGGCCCGATCACAAGGTTTCAGACTCGATCGGAATCGGACGTTACCTCTCGATCAGGACTCAAATATATATATATATATATATATATATATATATATATATATATATATATATATATATATACTTTACACAGAAACAGCAATGTGTGCGGCATAACATTACTTTGTTGCAGAGACACTATTGGTTAAATGCTGGCAAAGTAGAACACGGAAGCAGCGTGAGTATGTCTGCGGTCTGGAGGTATTATAAAGTTGATGACGACAACATTGCCATAGCAAACTGTGAGATATGTAAACTTGTTGAGTTGAGGAGCTCTTTGTTTTTATATTATTTTTTTTATAAATATACTGTTGCACTAAAGTCCAAAAGTGTCTCATGTCTTTTTTAGGATTTCACCATCAATAGAGTAACAATGGCAATGAATGCACTACACGTATCAAACATTAACTGTACGCTATTATTCAAGAAAACAACCTTTGTAACCATTTACACAGTTCTTCTCCAATTCCACTTGGTGTGATATTTTGGTATGCAGTTAAAATACACTTATTTATTTCATTACGTGTATATATTTTTCATATACATGTACTTGTTGATAAGTCTTGCTGGGCAATTCTCTCTGTCTCACGCTAAACGCAGTTGACCAATTACAACAGACTTGGTAATCGGACCAACCAGCGCAGATTAGCCCTGAACAAATCATATGGGAGTCGTTAGGATAATTAGGTAAAAATAAATGCATATTACAAGACAATGAAAGTGTTTTTTGACATGCATATTAGACTGTTGTTGGTGATGCCCAAAACCAAAATATGACCTTTTATGATGCATAATAGGAGCTCTTTAAATATCAGCACACAACTGAAATGAATTAGAAGCTGAAATGAATTAGAAAAGTTTGGCAAATGTTTTAATTGTCATTGAAGATCTTCATTTAAGTGTTTAGATGAGAACTGTATACTTTGACAATCCAAACATCCTTGTTATGCGTGGGAGAATGTCTCGAGTGTGGTTGTGAGTTTATTGCTATAAAAACACAGTTTACAGTTAGTGTGTATGTCTGTGTGTGTGTTTTAGTGTAGTTAAAAACAGAGGTTTTTTCCTTTGAGGTCAATGTTTATGGGAAAGGAGTGGAAAAAGGAGAAAATTACAGTGTAATTTTTGAAGTTCCAGTGACAGACACTTACCAGGTCACTCATTTCGGATGCACTTGATGATTTAGCACATTTGAGCAGCTAGAAGTGTTGTAGTTCTACTGTTGTTTTTGAAAGATAACTTGGTGTTTCCAATATGAAAATGCGTTTGTCAGGTGGTCATATTATCGTGTCGCAGCATCAGTACACTGCTTCAATCTTTCGCTTTCACGCTTGTACTTAGTAATTTTAGCGAAAACCTCAGATACTGTTGGTTGGTTCCTGTTTGTTGTGCACCTTTTTTACCAACCAAGTTTGAGAAATGTTCTTACCGTCTTTGTTTTTCATCCTGGTAATATGTTAGTTTTGACTAGCTAGCATGCTGTACAGGATATGGAAAATTTACAGCCACTTCTCAATTGTCTAAGGCCATGATTTTGTAAGTGAAGGGCAGGCTCACACAGAAACACTCATTGAGTCTATCTATTTACTTATGTAAATGTGTGTAAATATATATTTATTCCACTTTCATATTGATTTCAGTAATATTATTGATTAATATGCAAATGTTTATGTGATCTATTTACGATACAGTTTGTAATATAATATTTTCTGTGTGTTTAGTAGATAAATTATATTGGAGAATTGCTTTGTTTAGCAAACAAGTGGATGTGATTGGATTTGCATTGTAAACCTTAAATACATTCATTCATTTTCTTTTCGGCTTAGTCCCTTTATTATTCAGGGGTCGCCACAGTGGAATGAACCGCCAACTTATTCAGCATATGTTTAACGCAGTGCATGCCCTTCCAGCTGCAACCCATCGCTGGTAAACATCCATACACACTCATACACTACGGACAATTTTAGCCTATCCAATTCACCTGTACCGCATGTCTTTGGACTGTGGGGGGAAACTGGAGCACCCAGAGGAAACCCACGCGAATGCAGGGAGAACATGCAAACTCCATACAGAAACGCCAACTGACCCAGCCGAGGCTCGAACCAGCGACCTTCTTGCTGTGAGGCGACAGCACTACCTACTGCGCCACTCTGTTGCCCACATTTATTTTTAGTTTTTAAAAAATTTTTGCAGCATATATTGTCCTGTCTCTCAAATTGTTTATTATTGTTGCCATAATTGTGAAACACTTTGGTCAAGATTCATGTTGTTTTAGGGCGTACCCACACTATGCTATCCGAACCGTGAGTGCTTTGAATCAGGCTCAGGCACAGTTCACTTGACACACATACACACATTGTTTATTCACACACATACACTACGGACAATTTAGCTTACCCGATTCCCTTGTACCACAACTCTTTGGACTTGTGGGGGAAACCAGAGCACCCAGAGGAAACCCAAGCGATCGCGGGAAGAACATGCAAACTCCACACAGAAATTCACCCAGCTGAGGCTCGAACCAGCGACCTTCTTGCTGTGAGGCGAACGTGCTACCCACTGTGCCACCGTGCAGCCCACCTTAAATACAAGTTTTAGGTTTTTAGTTACTATGCTGTCATATAGTATATATTTATTCATAGTCATTCCACATAAATTCGCAGATTGTTCAACAGTTCTGTGCAGAAATAGTAAAACATGTCAGCAGATTCTGTGTGGTCAATGTCAGTTGTTTGATAAATCACACTCACAAACAATAGAGGAACTGCATCAGAAAGCGAAATGTGATATCTTAGTTTACACTGCAGACAAATCACCACAGCACTGAGGTACAAAGAGACATTTGAGATCATTATGTTTCATGTTTGTAATTCCTGTGGTGAGAATCCACAGTGGTGGCTAAATTACTGCAATATACAAATTTAGCACAACATTGTTATACAACTGACATTTATAACTTATAATCCATCTATCTATCTATCTATCTATCTATCTATCTATCTATCTATCTATCTATCTATCTATCTATCTATCTATCTATCTATCTATCTATCTATCTATCTATCTATCTATCTATCTCTCTATCTGTCTGTCTGTCTGTCTGTCTGTCTGTCTGTCTGTCTGTCTGTCTGTCTGTCTGTCTGTCTGTCTGTCTGTCTATTTACTTATCTTCTCTTCCGTACATCCATCTGTCTATCTATCTATCTATCTATCTATCTATCTATCTATCTATCTATCTATCTATCTATCTATCTATCTATCTATCTATCTATCTATCTATCTATCTATCTATCTATCTATCTATCTATCTATCTATCTATCTATCTATCTATCTATCTATCTATCTATCTATCTATCTATCTATCTATCTGCCCATCCATCTATCCATCTATCCATCTGTCCATCCGTCTATCTATCTATCTATCTATCTATCTATCTATCTATCTATCTATCTATCTATCTATCTATCTATCTATCTATCTATCTATCTATCTATCTATCTATCTATCTATCTATCTATCTATCTATCTATCTGTTTATTTTTCATAGTTTATTTTTATCTTGCAAGTTCTATAAAATCAAGAAAGTCAGTTTGTGTATAGGCAAGGATCTGTTTTTAAAAAAATAAAATGAAGGGAATAATGTGTAAACGCTTTTGGAAATCATACTTTAGAGCATCTACTAGTGATAGTTCACCTAAAAATGAAAATAATTTATTTTAAAGAATGTTGGAAACCAGTAGCCACTGACATCCATAGTAGCAAATAAGTACCATGGAAGTCAATGGCTTTCAGCTTCCAACATTCTTCAGTATCAGGGGTGAATTTAGTGATTTGGGGATCCTAAGCAATTCATAGGGCCCTACAGTCCTAAAATGCACACTTTGTACTTTAATTCATTTTTTAAAAAGTATTTCTCTTATATCACTCAATCTCCTTTTCTGTGTTTTATCTTAATGCAGTATCTCCAGTTTAAATGATTTGTTTTCTTAAAATTAATTCACAACTAAAAATAATAAATAAATACAAAATAATGTTATTTAAAACTAAATCTTTACTTGATTTGACTGCTGGACTTCTCCATTTGTGTAAGACCAATTTGTGTAGATATTAAATTTGTATGTTATATTAATTTTATTTGATAGAAAATTATGTTATAGGTATAATTTATACTTCTAGGTATTTATTGGGGCCCTAAGGCTGCTTACTACGCTTATTGGTTACAGTTTTTCTCAGTGGCTTTGGTGCATTTCTCACAACACTATTTACATTTGCACAACAGTTAATGCATTTCTCAAAACAATTAGTCATTTGTGCACATCATAGTAGCAGTTTCTCATTCCTTCCAACAACTTGCAAATGCTTTTGGACATGCATCAATTGCTTTCATACAACTCTCTGCTGTTTGTAACATTATCATTTGCTTATGTCATGTCAGTCAAAATTAACTGAACTTGTGTCTGCTGAATAGTCATTCCATATAAAACTAATAGTCCTCATTTCATTACTTGAGTCATTACATACACAAATGTTGAACTAGTTGTCAAAATCTGTCAAGCAAATTTTGTAAAAAAAATTCATCTTTTTTTTTCTGAAAATGTCTTCTAAATTGAACAATTTCATGAATGATTTACAGACCTGTGTATGTTGTAGGTTCAGTTCCAATATGTACTGCAATATTGTTTACAGTTGTGCACAGCTCTACCCAGAGGAAGTTTAAGTTTGTTGTAAATAAGGGTGTATTTATTCTTTTGCACAATGCTGTGAATAAATCAGAATTGTAAAGAGCAAATGCAGTAAAAACGTGAAACATACATATTCAGTGTCTTGTACTCAGATACCTCCCTAAATGCAGTGATGTCTAACTTTACTGTAGTTTTCAAATGGCTGTGCAAATAGTATATAGTGCTGTCTTGAGCATTTTCAGGAAGTGTTACCAAAATCTGACTTTTTTGCATAGGAAAACATGTACAGAGTAAAGTGTCATAATGAAAACATGACAAAACCATTTGACTGTCTTGTTCATAAACAACGGTGTCAGGACTTTTCATCTTGATGACACTGACGCTTTCATTGACATGAATACTTGCTTTTGAGGAATGAGCTCTCCATTTTGAGCAAGTGACATGCTTTTGCAGGTTATCCACTAGGTTTTGCAGTTTGTACTAATTGTTTTGAGAAATGCATTAACTGTTGTGCAAATGTAAATAGTGTTGTGAGAAATGCACCAAAGCCACTGAGAAAAACTGTAAATCCGCCCCTGTTCATTTTGTCTTGTGTTCAACAGAATATAGAATATACATTCACCCCTTTAAAAGATGTCAGTGCCTCTCTGATTATTTCTATTTTTGCACATGTGTGTGATTAGAGCATGGAGCACAACATGACATGCAGAGATCATCCCACACTGGTGGCTCAGCCATACTACAGAGTGGACCTGTTCAACAGACAGATGAGAGGCGTCCTGCTCACTTCACTGCTGGTCACCAGCATCGAGAACAAGACAGTGGCTCATATAGGCACCTCAGACGGGAGACTGCTGCAGGTATACATTATAAAGAAGACAGATCCTACCTATGCCATATTTATGCATCATTATATCATTTGCTTTTCTCTGCACAGCTCGTCCTGAGAAGGTCCAGCCCCATTATCTTTGCTAATTACTCACTTGTAGAGAACAAGAAGGTGTCATCTACTGCAGCGGTTCTCTCTCAAAATCATCTACTGTTTGTGGTTGGAGATAAGGTATGTATCAATAAATATTTTTAGTAGGATTGACACCTAGTGGTTTACCTAGGTATTGCGGACGAAATTGAAAATATTGGATAGTTTTTTTTACTTATCCCCTGCTCCTCTGACCTGTAGCACACACAGCTTGCCAGATTGGTTTAAATTGAAAATATTGGATAGTTTTTTTTACTTATCCCCTGCTCCTCTGACCTGTAGCACACACAGCTTGCCAGATTGGTTTAAATTGAAAATATTGGATAGTTTTTTTTAACTTATCCCCTGCTCCTCTGACATGTAGCACACACGTTGCCAGATTGGTCCAAGTTGAAAATATTGGATAGTTTTTTTTAACTCATTGCCTGCTCCTCTAACATGAAGCACACACTTGTTGCCAGATTGGCCCAAATAAAAAATATTGGATAGTTTCTGGCACACACAGGTTGCCAGATATTTTAGTTTGTGAGCATGTGTCTCATTTCAGAGTCTGCTACTGTCTTCCATAGGTTGTATTTTTTGCTGTGCTCACATACAGTTGAAGTCAGAATTTTTAGCCCCCCTGTTTGTTTCAACACATTATTATCAACACATTTCTAAACATAATAGTTTTAATAACTAATTTCTAATAACTGATTTATTTTATCTTCGCCATGATGACAGTAAATAATATTTTACTAAATATTTTTCAAGACACTTCTATACAGCTTAAAGTGACATTTAAAGTCTTAACTAGGTTAATTAGGTTAACTAGGCAGGTTAAGGTAATTAGGCAAGTTATTGTATAACAATAGTTTGTTCTGTAGACTATCGAAAAAAAAAAATTAGCTTAAAGGAGCTAATAATTTTGTCCTTAAAATTAAATATATAATATATAAAAAATTTAAAACTTTTATTCTAGCCGAAATAAATCAAATAAGACTTTCTCCGTAAGAAAAAATATTATCAGACATACTGTGAAAATTTCCTTGCTCTGTTAAACATCATTTGGGAAATATTTAAAAAAGAAAAAAAAAATTC
Source organism: Danio kyathit (assembly GCA_903798195.1). Classification (NCBI taxonomy): domain Eukaryota; kingdom Metazoa; phylum Chordata; class Actinopteri; order Cypriniformes; family Danionidae; genus Danio; species Danio kyathit. Next base: position 40,376,593 of record LR812529.1, read on the forward strand.
AAAGGGAGCTAATAATTCTGACTTTGTATATTGATATATAACTGTATATTGAGACAGCCTTTTTGACTGCAAGGAAATAGGCTGGGTTTTCTACCAAGGCAACCCAGGGTGTGGAAATATAATTGGCTAAACTGACAGTGGGCTGGTTATAGAGACCAAAACAAAGACAGACATTCTGACATGGAATGCACATTCTGTCATCATTTCAAGAGTTCACGCTTAGATATTGCTTGACAATATTAGCAGGTTTGGCATGCTGTCCCGGGAAAGAACCCTGAGCCTGGAGATAATTGAGCCCAGGACTCTCGCCTGGTCGACGAGTTGTGCTAGATGGGATATTTATTCTAATAATTAAGGATGGGAGACCAGCCGCAATCAATCATATCACATGCTCCTCTCGAAATTACTTTGTGAAACTTCACTTATTCACCATTTACTTGTTCCAAACCTGTTCCATAGTGTTCTTTGTTCCTATTATGGAAGTCAGCGGTTGCAGGTTTGTAGCTTTCTTCAAAATATCTTCTTGCGTGTTTAACAGAAATATAAAAATGAAAGGGTTAAAACCACACAAGGGTGGTTAAATAAATATATAAGTAAATAAATAAATGATAATTTTTTGGGTAAACTATCCCTTTAAAGTACCCACTTATACTAATTTAAAGGCTGCTAGTCTTGTTTTTAAATCTTCTGCGATGGTCATATATATCTTGTCAGGGAAGCACGACTCTGTGATCACTAGTAAACCAGAAGGTGATCTTGTTTATATTCATCCAAGTACAATAAATTAATTTTCTACTAATATACATTGCAGCATTAGCTTTTTTCTCACAGTCTCTGAAATGGTCCATTCAATGATCTGGCCTCCCTAAATTCTCGTCTTTCTGAGAATCTACTCTGCTCTGATTGGTCAGATGGCCCAGACTTTTGTGATTGGTTGACTGGTTACGAAGCATGTCAGAAACCCAACAACACCTATTACTATATCTGAATTTCAGCTCTTCTTCAACACGGTGATACAATGGTAGTGATGGCATTGGTTTTGCCACAGAAACTTAAGCTTCTTCAACATTTGCATTTGCTGCAACCTCAGCTACCAGTACAGCGTTTAGGGTCAAAGTAAACATTGTTCACAGGCTTCATTAAAAACAATTAACTTTGTAGGTTTGTGCAAGAACATAAGACTCGTTTCTTTTTTTGAAAGGCAATAACTCATTTTATTGTGTTCCTTGATCTTTAAAACTTCAAAACAGCAACATTATACACAACATGAAAGGTAACATCTGAACAAGAATAATAGGGGCACTTTTAAGAAATGAACCAGATGGAGTATTTGAGTATGGTGTACTTTATTATTTTAATTTTGACAGAATTTCAGAAAGGTTTATAAAAGCTTTATGTTTATATCTGGCAGATGATTCGGGTTCCTCAGAGGGGTCCAGGTTGTCGCCACTTCCTAACATGTGCCATGTGCTTGACTGCACCCAAGTTTATGGGATGTGGCTGGTGCTCGGGTCAGTGCACATGGGCTTCTGAGTGCAGGGCACACTGGGTAAATGAGTCGTGTCCACCCGTCATCACAGAGGTAAGATATTGAGTAATTCAGCTGCAATTATAATATGTTAATAGGTGGGACCCAAATCGGATACTTATGCACTATTCTACGCCATTTTGTGGTATAAATAGTGCAAGTAGTTCATTCGCACTGAAATATTCTTTTATATTAGGAAAATAATAAGTGCACTTTAAATACCTGGATGATGCACTTATTTAACTTATTCAAGGGGCAGAGCTATCAGGCACTGATGTTGAATTACTTTATTTATTTTGTAATGCAAAAGCAACAGCAGACACTTTTTTCCAGGGGTTTCAGTATAGCGTAATCACTACTTCGTCATCGGGTAGGCGTGGCCTATGTGTGAATTTGCATAGGTCACGGATCATGCGCAGATTGTGAAAACAGCCTTTGCTTCAGATACCTGTACGTGATCGCAGGGGTTTCTTGTCTAATGACTTTTATATGCAGTATTTTGAAATAACTGTTTCATGTGAAGTTAGTGTATTTTAAATTAAACAAAGTTACTTAAGATACCTGTCAGATTACATTAATACTGTTATAACTTCAGATACAGTTGAAGTCAGAATTATTAACCCTCCTGAATTATTAGCCCCCTGTTTATTTTTTCCCCAATTTCTGTTTAATGGAGAGAAGATTTTTTCAACACATTTCTAAACATAATAGTTTTAATAACTCATTTCTAATAACTGATTTATTTTATCTTTGCCATGATGACGGTACATAATATTTTACTAGATATTTTTCAAGATACTTCTATACAGATTAAAGTGACATTTAAAGGCTTAACTAGGTTAATTAGGTTAACTAGGCAGGTTAGGGTAATTAGGCAAGTTATTATATAACAATGGTTTGTTCTGTAGACTATCGAAAAAATATATAGCTTAAAGGGGCTAATAATTTTGACCTTAAAATGGGTTTTAAAAAATTAAAAACTGCTTTTATTCTAGCCGAAATAAAACAAATAAGCCTTTCTCCAGAAGAAAAAATATTATCAGACATACTGTGAAAATTTCCTTGCTCTGTTAAACAATATTTGGGAAATATTTAAAAAGAAAAACTAATTCAAAGGGAGGCTAATAATTCTGACTTCAACTGTACGCTTCCTGATCACAGATGTTTCATGTATGATCATTTTTTTATAATTAAATATCAGATATTTGTCCTTATCCCAGGTGTTTCATGTGTGAAAATTAATTCAAATATATGTATGTATGTATGTTCTGTTAATTAACTAAGTTAATAACTAAGATCGAGTCAGTAAAATTAACCATGGTTTATCACAGAAAAATGTGGTATTTATTTGTTTAAACAAGAATGATTACCATATGTTAAATTACAAAAACACGGTTAATCTATGAGTAATGTACCATAACTATTATTAGTATTTTGTGCTTTACTATGGAAGTACAAAATCCCCAGAATTTTATTGTTGTAAATCCATGTTGAATTTTGAGTAAAACAAAATAAAACGGCTACAGATGCAGTTTTACACTTCTTGTGGTTGGTTGTTTTTGCAAATGAGACAATAAAAATATAACATTAACCTGTATGATTGTTTTTTCCTTCAGTATCCATTGTGGGAGCTCTTCATTGTGGGTTCTTCATCCATCGGTGCTTACGTGATCCTGTATTTGAATTGCCCGTGCAAAAAAAAAAAAGTATTCTGCGCATGATTGGTGACTACTTGGCTTAATATTGTTGTTGTTTTTTTAAGTGGGCGTATTCCCAACACAAACCGCTCCACAACCATTTTACATCATGGTAATGAAACCCCTGGAATTTAGTGATAGCCCAAAAGCAACATTCACCTACCAGAGTAATTATGCATATAATTATGCATTTATTTCACTAATTTAGTCAAACATCATCTGGGAAACTCTGAATTTCCAGTTAGTAAAAAACAAAACGTTAGTGTTACATTTGGGACGACACTATCATGTACTATGCTGTTGAGTGTGTAAGTGCATTAGTACATAGTGCATACATGCTTAGTGTATAGTATGGCATTTGGGATGCAGTGAATGTCTATCCATAAGCAGCTCATTTGAAACGAATTGTACAAACTGAGACTATGAGTATATGATGCAGGTCTTAAAATGTTCTGTGTAGTTTTTCCCCAAGACTGCTCCTCCTGATGGTCAGAGTGAGATGACTCTGTGTGGATGGGAGTTCCAGTCGCCTCTTCGACCCGCCATCACCACCAGAACTCATGAGGTGAAGCTGGGTGAAACCGCCTGTGTGGTCCAGCCTCACAAAAGCAACTGCACACAGTAAGTGCTAATCAGTCCATATTCTAAGTGATTCTACACTGTAAAAATATTTTGAAAAAATTAGTAGTTTTCCGTATTTTGTGATTTTTTTTATGGGACTTTGATCTTTTTTTCAAGACTTTTAACCCTGAAAAGTTCAAAAAAGTGACTTTTATGAACATTTTTAATAGTTGAAAGTGATATATTTTGTGTGGGTTGGGGTCCTATTACGCAAAAAAAAATTTGTAATAAACTGGCAGCACATTTTCTGTTATTTTACAGATTTATTTCTCTATATATTATTTCTTATACATTATATTATTTCAAACTGCTAAAATGTCAATAAAAGTCACTTTGTTGACTTTTGATGTTGAAAATTCAACTCTTCAGTCTAACAGAGCAAAGATCAATGTCCCATAATGCAATTCACAACCGTAAATAAACAGAAAACACTTGTGAATCACAGAAACTATTTACTAACAAATATGTTTTGCAGTGTAGAAGGTAATTTTTTCACTAACTGTTTAAAAATCTGGAGCGAGTATTTTTAGACAGAAATGAATATTCAGCTTATTTATATATTTTATTCAGCACAGATGCATTAAACTGATCAAAAGAGACAATACATTCTGTAATTAAAGCCTTTCTATTTATCAAAGCATCCAGAAAAATAATCATGGTTGTCATTTCAACAATACACAGTGAAATGAAACAATGTTCCTCCAGGACCAAGGTGCTACATCAAACAACATAAATTGACAACATAACACAGGACTTCACACTACTATAAAAATTGAGAAGAATAAATTAAAATAAATTAAAATATAATTTATAAGAATAAGATTAAAGAATAAGATTAGAATGATTCTTTAAATACATTAATAGTAATCAAACTGAAACTTATTTTAAACGGTAATAATATTTCTCACATAAATATTTGAAAACTGAAAATCATTTTAAATGGTAATACTATTTCACACACACACACACACACACACACACACACACACACACACACACACACACACACACACACACACACACACACACACACACACACACACACACACACACACACACACACACACACACACACACACACACATCAACACATTTTCAACACATTTCTAAACATAATAGTTTTAATAACTAATTTCTAATAACTCATTTCTTTTATCTTTTCCATGATGACAGTGCATAATATTTTACTAGATATTTTTCAAGATACTAGTATTCAGCTTAAAGTGACACTTACGGCTTAACTAGGTTAATTAGGCAATATAGGGTAATTAGCCAAGTCATTGTATAGCGATGGTTTGTTCTGTAGACAATTGAAAAAAATATATAGCTTAAGGGGGCTTATAATTTTGATCTTAAAATGGGTTTAAAAAAAAATTAAAAACTGCTTTTATTCTAGCCGAAATAAATCAAATAAGACTTTCTCCAGAAGAAAAAATATTATAGGAAATACTGTGAAAAATTCCTTGCTCTGTTAAACATCATTTGGGAAATATTTATAAAAGAAAAAAAATTCACAGGAGGGTTAATACTTCTGTCTTCAACTGTATACAGTATGTGTGTGTGTGTCATTAAAAATAGAGACTTGAACTGTTCTGTTCTTATGTGCTATTTTTTAACTCTATATATGATTTTCCTTCATGCACATACAGTACGTCTGCTTATCTCTTACTTTGAGTGAACAATTTATTCTAAATAAGATCAATGAACCGAATCTGTCAAAAATAAGGCGACACGGTGAAAAAAATAATGTCGCCTCCGAGCAAGAAGGTCACTGGTTCGAGTCCCAGCTGGGTCAGTTGGTATTTCTGTGTGGAGTTTGCATGTTCTTCCCGTGTGCGTGTGGACTTCCTCCGGGTGCTCTGCTTTCCCCCACAGTCCAAAGACATGCACTATAGGTGAATTGAGTAAACTAAATTGACCGTAGTGTATGTGTGTGTGAATGAGTGTGTATGGATGCTTCCCAGTACTGGGTTGCAGCTGGATGGACATCCACTGTGTAAAACATATGCTGGATAAGTTGGCGGTTCATTCCGCTGTGGTGACCCCTGATCAAAAAAGGGAGTAAGCCGAAGGAAAATGAATAAAGCCTCATTCACACTACAAGCGAATTGCAGCGGCAAAGCCCCAAGCGACCGTTCATTTCAACAGAGAGTGAGCGACTACCGGCAACCTCCGTCTATGCGAGCGACAGCATCCGTTGGCGACAAGGTGGCCGTGTCAAGCGACGCAACAAAGTTGAGAATTCTTCAACTTTATGCAAATGAAGAGCGACTTTCTTGAGCGACAGCCAATAGGAGCACCAGTAGAGCTCACGTGATCCTCTCTCAGCTCGCTCAGAGGCCTGTTGTATTCGTGCTGTATATACCCACACAGACCTGTGTTTGAAGCAGGTCGCCACCCAGAGCGACAGGCAGCTACAAAGTCACTGCTAGTCTGAATGAGGCATAAATGAATGTCAAAATACACAACTACATTAAAAAATATGTGTATATACTGTATGTGTAAATGGATCTTGTATTCACATGGAAAGTAGATGCATGGCAGTCTTCTATCAAGAGTTTGGGTTAAATCATTAAACTGTATATATCATCTATTTGTACATTTAGTTGTACAAAGGAAAGGTTCATGTAATTGCTTATTTTTCTGTCCAGCTTGTTGTGCAAGATCCGCTCTGGGACAACAGAGACACTTTTTAAGCCAGTGAACATCACAGCTAAAGTGCACGAGGGTCAAGTGGAGGGCCACTACTCTATTGACGGAAGTGCTGAGATGCCTGGATTCACCTTTGTGGTAATTATTTGTTACACAAGCAAAACATGCATTTTCTTAAAGTCCTGATCTAGTCATGAGCAATCATGCTGATGGTAGATGAAGTTTGCTTATTTGTTTTAGGTTCCAAACATCACTGAGGTTCAGCCAGACTATGGGCCTGTGGACGGAGGAACCCTCATCACCATCACAGGGCCTTATCTGGACTCTGGAAAGAACAGGAAAGTCACTCTTGATGGAGAATCATGTCCAGTTCAAAGGTGTGTGTACTGGTTTGTGTAGATTACAAGGACACAAAATTGTATAATGACATGGACCTAGGTGTTTCAATGTTAAGATGGTTTATTGGGACATACAATGGGTTCTCATAATTCAAAATGCTTAAAATCTTACTTAACAGGGTCTTGTGAAGTTCAAAATGTGTGGGGGTTGGGATTGAGGTAGGAGTAAGTTAAGCATTACTATCACCAGCGATGTAGCCCTCGCGGATCGCTGGAGAACACTCCCTTTCAGTCTAATGAACTACATATCCCATCATGCACCACAGTCACACACCAGTTCCAGGACACCTCTTGATTACACCTCGTTTTAATTAGTGGATTGTAAAGGTAATGCAGAGAGGGTCTGTCAGTATCAAACATATAATTATAAAATATGACTAGAAGAATCACATTCATTTTAATTTAATTTAAAATAATCTAATAAAAAAAATTGATTATGTATACATAAAAAGTATATTAAATGGAATTGCATACTTCAATCTTTCAGATATTTTTGTGAAAGCAAAATGTCAAAATAAAAGAGAAATGATGTTACATTTTCAATCAGCTTAACCGTTTTATATAAAAATGATATGACATGCTTATTGTGACCTGAATGAAACTCGTGTTGCTGATAAATTAGTATAACTTAAAGATTTTAATGATACTGGCAGTATAAAGTTTTAATAAATGAAAATTAATTTGCACTGTACTGTGATACCTAAATTGTCTTTTATACTTAATAAAGTGATAATAAAGTATTTTAATATGCAGTCAAATGATTCATAACAAGGACACATTCTAATTTATTGGGGGGCGGGGATGGGGGGGTGGATTATTATATTTATATATATATATATATATATATATATATATATATATATATATATATATATATATATATATATATACTATAGGGTAGGGATGCACCGATACCAATTTTTTACAAACCGATACGAGTACGAGTATTTTGATTTGTGTACTCGCCGATACCGATACCGATACTTCATAGATTTGGTTTTAACTAAGTTTATTTGTTCGTTTTTTTGCTTTGTTTTTTTTTGTTTTTTGCCTTAAGCAAGGATGAACACCAAAATCTTTAACAGGAGGCTGTTCCAAGCCAAAAAATATACACATTGTTGAAAACCCTGCGAACCCAGACCTTGTCTATTAACGATTAAGCATGGACATTTAAAGGATGAGATATTCTTGCGGCTTACATGTGTGCACAACTTCACACATTACACAAGGTGTGTGCAGTGTACGTTACCTTATAGAGTCACTGTCATTGCATATTGGGGATGCATAAAACACTGTTTTGCACCATTCTTTCATGAGTCCTGCCTTTGATCCGCGGTCAATTAATCAAAAAGTACTAGATGTTTATGGGTGGGTTGCGGTTAATAGCTCATTTTAAAAATCACGCGACCATCATCTCACAATGTTTATTAATAAATAATCTTGTTTAATTAAAATAAAAGTGATTTCGCAATGCCGAGCCACTGACAAAGCCAACTGTAGAAAAACAAAGCAACCATCGTGGCAACCGCAGTGATCTCTTTTTCCGAAGTTCAGCTGTTCTTTTTTCTTTTCTTTTTTGCACTTGATTATTATGCGTTTAATGTTAAAAAATCAATTATGAATAGATCTCAAAAGTGTATCCTGTGTGTGTGTGTGCATCTTCACTGAAGCCTCTCTCTTCTAAAACCGAAAGTTGTTTATGTCAGGCAATATTTCGGCTTTTGATCGAATGAAAAGTTAATTTAAATAAGCCAATATTTAAAAACTGCAGTAAAGTAACTTTGACGTGCGGCCACACATCGAAACTGAGGTCTGATCTAATCTCTCTCTCGCTGTCATCCAGACAATGATACGGAGACGCCGCACAAGTCAAGCCGCAAAACGGAGGCTGGTACCAGTTTACAGAATAGCTGAAGCCTTTGCGAAATCTGTCAAAATACAGCACTGAAATTTATAGGCATAAATGTCTTTGAGCCAAAAAGCCTAGGCTATCTGTAGGATATCTGACACAATCAGAGCCGATGGTATGTACAATTTGTGTAGCCTAATAATTATATTAATTCTAATAAAATGAAAACCAAAATCAACAATTCATTGCATTTTTCGTTTGATAAAAAATATACGGAAACGAAAAAAATCAAAGGGTGACTAGTTTGTATTAATTTGTTTTAATATGAATAAAAATATGCTTAGCCTGTTTAAGCTTAGCGGTTATATGCACTGCCAAGGCAAGCCATTCAAAAATATTATTTTACTGTGTACTGGGTTATAATGTATATTTTACAATAATAACTAAATGTAGCATGCCTCGCTGTCATTTAAAACATGCAATTCATAACACCCCAGATCTGTAGACCTATGTATGCAGTGTTTAAACGTACGGGTATATTCATACTGCGCACCCAGGGCCGGCGCATCCATATAGAGGCGACCTATAATATATAATAGTGAGGGCGGCAAACGGGCCCCCAACGTACTGACTTTCATCTGCAACATCAACACAATCCCCCCCTAAATAAAATATACGGGCAGTGAAGTTCAGCACTTGTCTTGCCAGTGTATGCTGCTGTCTGTCTTGTGTGTATAGCGCTGCAGTGCGCGTCAACAGCTGCTGAAAAAGCGCGCGTGACAGCTCAAAGCCGGTATCGATTTAACCACAAGCAAAATCATATCGTTATAAATATTACATTAACGATACTTATCGAAATATTTATACATTTACATGCTGTTTGAGATTGTGTGGTCTGTAAAAGCTGTCTGATCTTTACAGAAGCTGTAAACTGACACGCGCGCGGTGACCGCAGTGATGTTTAAACTCAGGCGCTTTTATTTAGCCTGTAGTCTTTAGATTTTTTTTTACATAATGTTCCATTTCTTAAAATTTATTTAATTTTTTTATTTATAGTTTATATATAAAATGAGTGCTAGCTTGTTTGAGTGCTTAGCTGTGATCATTATGCAAGGATCATATTTCATATTTGGTTTATTCTTCAGTAGCCTAGGCTATAGATTCGTTAATAATGTATTTTATGAACAGATTGTTTAAAAGGACTAAGCTATTAATATATAATACATTAGGCTAATTAATACATTAAGACACTGAAGTCAGGTAGGGCAACAAATCACATCCATAGTGAATTACTGTTCAGCGGTATCGGTGCGTGGTATCGGCCTTTCATGTCCAATACGAGTACGAGTATTTTAACCAAGTATCGACCCGATACCCGATACTGGTATCGGTATCGGTGCATCCCTACTATAGGGGTGTCAAAATTATTTGTTTCTTCGATGCACTGTGATGCAGACGTAAACAATTCGGGATCGGTTCAGTAATAATCATAACCAGTTATTATGTACTGACATATATCATTTATTCCATATGTGTTATATGGCGGTAGCTTACCATGGCGAGGGAGGAGACCACGAGTAATTAAAACGCTGCAACTACTTAAAAAGCAGATAACTGCACAATTCACTGTTTGTGAGTTTACTGGACAGCCTTTCACTGACAGGGAAGTACAACAGAACACAGCTAGGAAAAAATGAAAGCTGTAAACTCTCACTATCACTCTCTGTGGCTGCTTTGACCTGCTGGTGTGTTCGTGAGGTAACGTTTTATCTCCTTTCTCGGCTCTTACAACAATAACATTACTTGTGGATCCAGACACGAGTGTGTCTGCAGAGCGAGTTTTCTCCACCGCGCCATCTATAATGGATCAGCTGATCTCCGCAGCTGTTTAACATCAGCGTCTGTGTCACTGTTTGCTGAACAGCGCCAGAGATGCGCCGACAGTTAGAGCCAATCACAGCCTTTTCTGTTGAGCGCGTGATCAATCATAGGCATATAAGAACTTGCTCAAAAAGCAAGCGGGATAATATTGACATTTGTTTATTTGGTATAAAATGTTGTACTTTAGTTTTGTTTGATAAGTTCAAAAACTGTTTTCTTTGAGCAGGTAAAAGTAAAGGTACAGTACACATACCTGACTGCTCATATTAAAGGACAAAACTGTTTTACAAATAATATAAAAATATATTCATAAATTATACATTTTAATACAAGGAGTATTGTGTTGCTAAGTAAAATATCAAATTATTTGCATCGTCAATGCACCGAGATATTGAATTGAACCAAATCGATGGCATGATAATGGTAATCTAACCGAACCGTGAGACCAGTGTAGGTTCACACCCCTAGTATACAATTTGCTTTTTAAATTATTTTAATATACTAAAATATATTTTAAAAAGATATATTAAATGTAATACATTTTAATTACATTATATGTTAAAATGCAAATTGTTTCTGTGAAAGAAAAATATTTTCAGAGTCATTAATTCAGTCTTCATTGTCACGATAATAAAATAAAATAGTTCTAAAACACTTTTTAAGAAACATTAATTACTAAAAAAGCTGAAAATAGTTGAAAACAAAACACGATACATTTTTATCTTTGCATTTTTTGACAAATACAATCATAAAAACTTTTTTTTTAGTCTTTTGTTACACCATAAATGTCCTCACTGTCATATTTCATCCATTTTATGCATCCACACAGAACAAAAGAATAGACGTCTTTAAAAAATATCAATTGTGCAAGTACATGAATGAGGGTTTTTTTAATAATTTAGCAAAATATATGGAAATTATCAATGCAGCACTCTTCTTACTCATTTCTTATGTGTTTCTTACAATACTTAATTGCATCCACAAATCATTGATTAGAAAAAGGCTAGACATTTTATTGTAATCACATAGGTTTGATCATGTTCTGAAATGAATGTTGTTTGTCTTGCAGTGTATCTGTGGCCAGAGGAAACCTGTCCTCCATCGTGTGTCTCTCTCAGCCGGTGACAGAGGTGAAAGACGTGGTGCTGCGTGTCTACATCGATAAGTCCCGTGTCGTGACCACTAAAGTCTTCCGCTACAAAAAGACTCCAGAAATTCTTGCAGTGCTGCCCGACTGCAGCTTTGACAGGTACTGTTCATTAGTTAAAAGTAGAGTTCACCCAAAAGTGAAAATGGAAACACTATTTACTCTCCTTCAAGTGCTTCCAAACCTATGAGTTTCTTTCTCCTGTTGGACACACAAGAAGATATTTTGAAGAAAGCTGAAAACCGATAACTGTTGACATCCATATTAGGAAAAACAAATACTATTAAAGTTCATTCCTATGTTTGCATTGGAAGATGTAACATTTGTAAATTAAGCACCGATTCTATCCAATGAGTCACAGAGAACAATGAAAATGAAAGAAAAGTCTAAGAGAATCAAAAATAATGGCTTCAAACGTTGCTGCAGTAGGATAAGTCACTGTGGGTAATAATACTGAACCACTTTGATGGACTTTGGCTAAAGGCTGGCTCATACTGTGCATTTTTCATTTTTATTTTTTTATAATCCTGAATGATTGTAGCATGTCAGACTGCTCGAACATGGCTCCCATGTCACACTGTAAGATCTCAGCTGTCATAATGTCAGGCTGAACGACAATGAAGACGCACCAAACATGGAGAATAACTGCCCTGGAGTTTGACGTCATCCACCCGTGACACTTTCACTCTCCCACGTTCTGAAATGATTCCTCACAGCAAACATAAACAATCTGTAGCAGCAATTTTGCACACATTGTGTCTCAATAATTAACACCAGGTTGAAAAAAAAAACAGTTTTGACATTTCCCAGCGGTCATTTCAATTGTCACATGGATTGCGTCATCAGATTCAGTGCTCATATTGGTTCTTGGATTGACTCTCATCGCAGCTGTTGTCATATTGCAGGAAAGTGTCTGAAATCTTCTGACACTGGCAGAACTTTATCGGAAAAATAATCTGATCACAACCGCCATTAAGCAGCTGTCTGTGAACATGTCAAACCAACGATCAAAGACCACAGATTTTAGCCTCGGATTCCAGGAATCTTTTAGGATTTCCCAAATTTGTCTCAGATGACAAAATCGTGGCTAAAATCTCACAGTGTGAGCAGGGCTTAAGGCTATGACCAAAGAATGACTGAATCATGATTTTTTATGTGGTTGCTCTGCTGGTTTGTCCATTAATGTCGTCCCGTTGTTATCAAATGATTTATTGAAAAAAATCACATGACTTTTTTTATGCGCATATTGGAATTGATTCAGTAAATGTGTTTTCATCATAGTTTATACACTCTTTTTCTTACTGGATAAAAAGCTTTTCTTACTCAGTTGTGCACAGAAGTTTTTTATTTTCAAAATGTATGTGCATCTTAGCATTTTCTATGGACCGTTTTCACAAGACTGTTATGACACGTTTAACAGTCATCAGTATCTTAAATCCTTTAAGTTATTAATTAAGTTATTAAGTTTGAACATTTATATTTATTTATGGATGTATTATATCATCTTTGATCAAATTACAAAAAAAAAAAATTACCGCTTGTGCGAGGTGTTTCTAATGCAGTGTCTATGGGCAAGACAGTAAATTTGATGTTATTCTCTCTTCTGCCTGTTGTTATCAATCTCACACTATTTTTTCTTTTTTCTAAAAGTCTTGATAACACCATCATGGAGTTTTTTTTAATTATTTGAGCAAAAAGGATTGTAATAAAAGATTTGCTGTACTCTCCCATTCACTGCACTAGGTTTACCCAACTATGATGACTTCTGCTGCTGAAAGCATTTTTTATGCGATATTCCAAAATGTGCATAAAAATAGGCGGATGAATAGCTAGTGGTTACCAGTTTCAAGCTTTTTTTAAATATCTACAAAAAAAAAACTCTAAGTGGTTTGGAACAAGTCAAGAGTGAGTAAATTATGACAACTTTAGATGAACTAACTCTTTAATAAATCAATCTTCCTGAAATGTCATGCAATATCTAATATTTAATTCTGTCAAATTGCAGTGGGTCACGAATCATAATTGAAGGCCGGAATCTGGACTCCGTCTACAGAACTGTGGTCTACTTTAAGCCAAAAGAAAGCCACCTCAAACCGGTTTCCATTGTATGAGCTGTAAACTTTTACTTCTGAGTTAAAGTTGAAGTCAGAATTATTATCCTTCCTGTGAATTTCTGTTTCTTTTTCAGATATTTCCCAAATGATGTTTAACAGAGCACGGAATTTTTCACAATATTTCCTATAATATTTTTTTTTCTGTCTGGAGAAAGTCTTATTTTATTTATTTTGGCTAGAATAAAAGCAGTTTTTAATTTTTTTGAAACAATTTTAAGGTCAATATTATTAGCCCCCTTAAGCAATATTTTTTTTTTCAATTGTCTACAGAGCAAACCATCGTTATATAATGATTTGTCTAATTACCCTAGCTTGCCTAATTAACCTAGTTAAGTTTTTAAATTGCACATTAAGCTGAATACTAGTATCTTGAAAAATATCTAGTAAAATATTATTTACTGTCATCATAGCAAAGATAGAAGAAATCAGTTATTAGAAATGAGTTATTAGCCCCTTTTACACATACAACCCTTTCTGGAAAAAAAACAGCAATTTTCCGGAAAGGGATCATGTGTGAACATTACCGGTAATTTGCCGAAATGCTGCACTGTGTGAATGCAGAAGGAGTGCGTCCACACTTAGAACTCGCTGATGTGAGACGTCTACTCCAGCCAATCAGACGCATTAACATCTGTGCTGTTTATGAAACTAAAAACATTTGATTATTTTTCCACACACGTTTAGCTGCTAGATGTTAGTCAGATAACGTTTCTATGTTCCTCCTTAATGCCAACTGTGTAAAAATTATCGATAAAATGCTTATAATAAACCACTGTTTGTTTACCTTCAAGCTTTGCTTGAAGTTGCTTGACCCGTGTGCACGTGAAGAAGCCAGTAAGCACACACACTATTATCTTGACATGTGAAACTGTTTCTTCATATGTTTTCATCGAAGTTGTTCATGATACTTATCCATCCACAGAACTTGTAATGTAGTCAAATGTGTAAACATTTAGCTGCGGTTCGCGTTTCTGCCTTTAGATGTCTCTGGGACAAAAACAGCTGCATGAATGCTAAAGCTTTAAATAAAAGTGAACCCATCAACAAAAGCCTGACTCCTTCAATATTTACAAATACAAGCGCAGCTATTTAGAGCTCATTTCTGGTTAATGATGTCAGAATTAAGCGGTATTTTGGAATGGATGTGTGAAAGGTCTTTTCTGGAAAAATTCCAGAACGTTCTTGCCTGTGTGAACATCACTTTTTTGAATTTACCGGTAAAGTCATTGCGGAAATTTTCTGGATATTTACCAGTATCACTGTGTGAAAGGGGCTATTCAAACTACTATGATTAGAAATGTGTTTAAAACAATCTTCTTTACGTTAAACAGAAATTGGGGAAAACATAAAGGGGGCCAAATAATTCTGACTTCAACTGTATCTGCCAGAATTGATTTAAATCTAGATTGATGACATTTTCTTTCGCATTCATTTCATACTGTGTTTTCTGAAGGAGTGCAGAGGTAAAGCCAAGCCCACCCGTATGGAGTGCATCACCCCCATCTTCCCTCGAGATGAGACAGAAGAGGGCGAGCTTTTGTTTGACATGGACGGAGTGCTTGGTCTGTGGAAACATGACTTCTCCTACCACCCTTATGGCAGACCCATCCCGTTCGAGACCGAAGGACATATACTGAGACTCTACCCTGGCTTTGATGAAGTGTCCTTACATGTATGTGCAGACTTCCAATTACAGTCATTATTGCATTGATATATTTAGGTGTCATATTATGGTTTGCTGGGGCACAATGGAGCACTGTCGCCTCACAGCAAGAATGTCACTGGTTTGAGTCCCAGCTGGGCCAGTTGGCAGTTCTGTGTGGAGTTTGCATGTTCTCTCCGTGTTCGCATGGATTTTTTCTGGGTGCTCAGGTTTGCCCCACAGTCAAAAGACATGCACTGCAGGTGAACTATAGGTAAAACAAACCTGGCCGTAGTGTATAAGAGTGTGTGTGAATGTGAGAGTGTATGGGTTTTTCCCAGTACTGGGTTGCAGCTAGAAGGGCATCCGTTGCATAAAACATTCATTGTGCTTCATCAGGGTTTATAAGGTTTAAGTTGTTTGGTTTGTTGTTATCGGAGTATCTGAGGCACATGTTTTAAGGGGCACCACCCTGTTTTAAAAAGGGGGTGGGGAGAAAAAGTGCATTTGCATTTAAAGACATGTACATAACTGTTTGTTTTGCTTCCACCCAAAAAGGGGGATTAACAGCATAGTTTAATAAATGGTTTGTGAGGTATTTTGTGCTAAAACTTTACACATCTTATAAAAACTGCATAATATGACACCTTTAAGAGTAATACACAGTTGAAGTCAGAATTATTAGCCCTCTTGAAGCTTTTGCTCCCTGTATATTTCTGTTTAATGGAAAGAAGGTTTTTTTTCAACACATTTCTAAACATAATAGTTTTAATAACTCATTTCTAATAACTGATTTATTTTATCTTTGCCATAATGACAGTACATAATATTTTACTAGATGTTTTTCAAGATACTAGTATTCAGCCTAAAATAACATTTAAAGGCTTAACTAGGTTAATTAGGGTAAATAAGGGGGCTAATAATATTGCCCTTAAAATGCTTTAATTCTGTGAAAATTTTCTTGCTCTTTTAAACATCATATGGGAAATATTTGAAAAAGAAAAAGAAAAAAATCAGAGGAGGGCTGATAATTTTGACTTCATATATATTTTATGTTGAATGTCTTGATAAATACATGGGATGAGAAATTAGGGATTTAAAATCAGAATTACTCCTAAAAATAAAATAAAGGATTTTAGAAAAAAAAAATCATATTAACTAAATATATGCTAAATCAGTCAAGTTTGGAATAATTCGGATTATTTATGTTTTTGAAATAAGTCTTTCATATAGTTTTGTGTCATGATGATGAGATTTAATAGTGTAAACCCCCATTTAACATTTACTATTCAAAATAAACAGGATGGACCAATTTCGAATTAAAGAGCGGGAAAATAAGTATTGTACACATCATGTTTTTTTCCTAAGAATAATATTTCTTAAGGAGCTGTTGACATGGAATTGAACCAGCTTTTGGTAAAAAAACAAAACAAAAACAAAAAATTAAATCTGAAAGATGAGTTATGTGTAATAACAATGAAATGACACAAGGAGAAAGTGCTGAACTACTGGAATGTATTTAATACTTTAAATAAAAGGCTTTTTTAGTGATGGCAGCTTAAAGGCACCTCTTATATGGAGAATAAAGTCACGTGCATTGCTTAGGTGTGATTTTTTAACAGAGTATAAAAATCTTGATGGTTCTTTGGGTCTCGTCTATCAAATCTGATCTATATTTTTTGTATTTTCTATTGGATTCAAGTCAGGTGATTGGCTGGGCCATTCTACAGCTTGATTTCTTTCTCTGAAAGCATTTGAGAGATTCCTTGGCTGTGTTTTGGATCATTGTCTTCCGTCCACTCTGGTTTCATCTTCATCATCCTGATAATGTAGATGTTAGACTGAAGCAGCTAATAATAATTTACAATGATGAAGTGCAGAGGGTTGCTGAAGAACTATTGGGAGATTTCAGCTGCTGTCTGGGCTTTCAATGCCTTTCTACACCTCCGTTTCTTCATGTGTTCAATACTGCATCATTTCATTGTATTACACAGACCTTCATTTGTAAACTAATTAAATTTGTTTTCTTTGCATATATGGATTTCTTTGGTTGTTACCAACATCTGGTGAAAATTTAAAGTCAATGCCACTTTTAGAAATATGTTTTCTGAGAAAAATGGTGACGTGTTGAATACTTATGTTCCTCACTGTGTACAGTAAGATTAAATTGATTCTTTTCTAAATCTAAAATTCATTCAGATTGTCACTATACCCATCAAAAATGGAGTAATTCAGATTTTTTTATGTTCTTGAATGTTCTGTTATGCTCAACAATTAAGCAAAATCATTTTCACCAGTAATAGCTTGTAACTTTTCCCTTATTGTGCAGCACCAGAAGTTGAACCTTGTGAGTTCCTGCATGTCAATCACGATGACGGTGGGAGACGTTGACTGTGGCGGTAAAGTTTTGGATAATGAGATCACATGCAGGATCCCTAATAATCTTACCATTCCCAGTGAGGGTTTACCTGTAAAGGTGAGAGTTTGTAAAGCACATGTAGCCCTGTAATTGTTGTACATTGTTTTAAGTCAGAGCAGCTGCACTGTAAAAAAAATCTAGCTGCCTTATATTTTTTTAGTTGACTCAAATGAACTTTCCTGGTCATCTCAACTTACATCAATCAAACTGACTAAACATATTAAGTTAAACTTTGTATAACTTTAAACATGTAGTTGAAACCTGATTAACTTATTAAAATAAGGTAAAGCAACATAAAAATATTAGTTGTCTCGACTTTTTTGTCATTACATTTTTACAGTGTATTGACACAATTAAACCTCAGTATTTTCTCATGCCAGGTAACAGTGAATGGGTACACGCATAATGTTGGCACTGTAATCTTGGTCAGTAACCATTATATGGTGGGGATTGTGCTTGGCATACTAGCAGCTCTAGTAACGGGTGCAGTTCTGGCCTTCATTGTGCTGAAAAACCTGAGGAAACAGAAAAAAGGTGAGCACTCTTCACAATTCAAGTCAGGCAAATGTAAAAAAATCTCACAGCCTTAAATAAGTCATGCCACGTCTCACTGCTGCAGTGCTTTTTCAGTCATTTCTCAATCACACATTTTAACAAGCACAGTGTTGTGATTGATTATGAATCATCTGTTTTTTTTTAATCCACAGCTTCGCAGACAGAAAATCGTCTCTCTTATTTTTCCCACAGTCGCTCACGAAATAATAGCGTGGATTTGAGTTCCTTAGGAGACTACAGACGTGGTGAGAAATACTTTATCAGATGCTTCATTTTTTTTCACTGATGTGTATTTATGGGCGATAACAATAATTGTCACAATAAAATGATAATATAGTTGAAGCCCTCCTAAATTATTGGTCCCCCTGTATATTTTTCTCCAATTTCTGTTTAACGCAGAGAAGCACATTTCTAAACATAATAGTTTGTTCTGTAGACAATCGAAAACAAATATTGCATAAGGGGGCTAATAATATTGACCATAAAATGTTTTTAAAAATTAAAAACTGCTTTTATTCTAGCCAAAATAAATCAAACAAGACATTCTGCAGGAGAAAAATATTATAGGAATACTGTGAAAAATTCCTTGCTCTGTTAAACATCATCATTTGGGAAATATTTGAAAAAGAAAAAAAAAAATTACAGGAGGGCTAATAATTCTGATTTCAACTGTATGTGTTCAGTAAATGCTCGATTTAATGTTTATGCTGTTTAGGCGCAGTTCATTTATGCCACATGGATCATTTAGCACATCCTTGTTCCAAGGAGTTACCATGGATTTACTGTAGTACCAGTAAACTGCACTATTGCATATTGTGGCAGGATTGGGAGATATACAAATGAATTGTATTATATTACTAATGTAGACATGTATTAAAGGGATAGTTTACACAAAAATGTGCTGTTAATTGTTGAAAATCATCAGCCATTGACATCAGTAATAGAAACAAAATATACTCTGGAAGTCAATGGGTGTTCTTTACAACCTTGTTCAGTATGTCTTCTTTTGTGAAGAAAGAAACTCAAACAAGATTTAAAACAAGCGGAGGATGAATAAATAATGGCAGAATTGTCATTTTTGGCTGATAACTATCCCTTTAAATGTGTAATAAAATATAAATGCAGTAATTGTTGTTATTAAGCTCTGGAATTTGTGCATTTTTATTTATTCCTCCTGTATTCAGGTTAGGGTTTTTCATACAATTATAGAAACTACATCTATATTTTAGCATGGTAATTAGATGTGTTTTAACTATGATTATGACTAATTGTATGCTATTATGAATCACAGAGTTTGATTTTAATAAAAATGTAAACTAAAATATTGAAATCTTTTTTTTTTTTTGCAGAAACGATTGATTTATTGAGTTTACTTTTACATCTGTGCCATGTCCTCAAAGTCCTAAAAACCTGTATTAAATGAAGTATTATAATTATTTATCGTTACAAATGTCATAAATACTGGTTGGTAATTTTTTGGTCATATTGCACAGCCCTTTTGACATTTTTTTAATATATATTAAATTGATTAGTTTCTAGTAAAGTTGGGTTAAGTTTTGTGTCCATTTTTGTTTACAAAAAAAAACAATATGGAACTAAGCTGTAAAGCAAAAATTTATGCAATAAATATTTAATAATTTTAATGAACTTTTATGGATCCTATTGAAAAAGCTATTTTTTTGTTTGTGTCCAGAATATTAAAATGATTTTTTACAGAAAGTATTGATTTATTGAATGTACATTTACATCAGTACCATATCCAGGGATAAAAAAACATTATTAATAGAAGTCTTATAACTATTTATTGATATAAATGTCATCATAAATACTGGTTGATGATGTTTTTCGTGGTTTGACAGTTGGTGTAGTTTAAATTAATTAACTGTACTGATATCAATGATACAAAAACATTATTGTGGTAATTTTTTGATCATATTTCACAGCCCTTTTGACATATTTTTAATATACAGTTGAAGTCAGAATTATTAGCCCCCTTTGAATATTTTTCTTTTTTAAATACAGTATTTCCTAAATTATGCTTAACAGAGCAAGGAAATTTTCACAGTATGTCTGATAATAATTTTTCTTCTGGAGAAAGTCTTATTTGTTTTATTTCGGCTAAAATAAAAGCAGTTTTAAATTTTTTAAAAACCATTTTAAGGTCAAAATTATTAGCCCCTTTAAGCTTAATTTTTTTCGATAGTCTTCAGAACAAACCATCATTATACAATAACTTGCCTAATTACCCTAACCTGCCTAGTTAACCTAATTAACCTAGTTAAGCCTTTAAATGTCACTTTAAGCTGTATAGAAGTGTCTTGAAAAATATCTAATCAAATATTATTTACTGTCATCATGACAAAGATAAAATAAATCAGTTATTAGAAATGAGTTATTAAAACTATTATGTTTAGAAATGTGTTGAAAAAATCTCTCCATTAAACAAAAATTGGGGGAAAATATAAACAGGGGGGCTAATAATTCTGACTTCAACTGTATATAGTCGATTAGTTTCTAGTAAAGTTGGGTAAAGTTTTGGGTTCATTTTTGTTTCCAAAACAAAAAGTAAACTGTAGAGTGAAATTTATGCAATACAAAAATTATAATATCTTTAATGAACTTTTGTGGATCTTATTGAAAATGCTCTACTTTCTGTTTGTGTCCAGATTTGTTCTAAAAATATAGTTGCCTAAAATATATTTTCGGAAATGCTTCTGTTATGTGATGTGTCCTCGTAGATCTGCCTCTCACCAGCATCACTGCACCCACTGGGCCCGTGGCCTTCTCTGGCCTGGCCTACACAGGCACCCTGGACACCACCCTGACTCCTCTCATGCCCCCAGAGAAGATCTCCATCACCAGCTTCCGCCCTGAGCTGCTGGAGGAGGTGAAGGACGTTTTGATTCCAGCCTCCACGCTCAAGGTTCATCACCACCAGATCATCGGAAAAGGTGGGAGTAGAAGTTTAATACTCAAGCACTCGAGAGTGTGTGTGGTCAGTATGATTTTTATTTTTTATGGTCACCAAGGCTGCTTTTTTCCAGGTTGTCAGAAAAACAATAAAGATTCTGTGATGGTAAAGCACATTTTCAGCATGATTAATTCAGTCTTTGTCTCATTTTCCATTGAAAAATCTGTCTAAAATGGTGATTTAATGCTCAAGAAAGAATTATTATTGTCAATGTTAAGGAAAGTTGTGCTGCTTAGTATGTTTTTGGAGACTATAAATATATGTATATACTGTATAGTTGAAGTCAGAATTATTAGCCCCTGTTTATTTTTTTTCCCAATTTGTGTTTAACAGAGGGAAGATTTTTTCAACACATTTCTAAACATAATAGTTTTAATAACTCATCTCTAATAACTGATTTATTTTATCTTTGCCATGATGACAGTTAATTATATTTGACTAGATATTTTTCAAGACACTTCTATACAGCTTAAAGTGACATTTAAAGGCTTAACTAGGTTAATTAGGTTCACTAGGCAGGTTAGGGCAATTAGGCAAGTTATTGTATAATGATGGTTTGTTCTGTAGACTATCAAAAAAATTTGCTTAAAGGTGCTAATAATTTTGTCCCTAAAATGGTGATAAAAAAATTAAAAACTGCTTTTATTCTATCCGAAATAAAACAAATAAGACTTTCTTCAGAAGAAAAAATATTATCAGACATACTGAAAATCCTTGCTCTGTTAAACATCATTTGGGAAATATTTAAAAAAGAAATAAAAGATCAAAATGGGGCTAATAAATCTGACTTCAACTGTATATATATATATATATATATATATATATATATATATATATATATATATATTTTTTTTTTTTTTTCTTCTTTTTTTTTCTTAATTTCTTATTAACCCTTGTGTGATGTTGGGGATGTTTTCATCCACTTTGGGGTGATTTTGAGTCTGAATTTAGCCACAGCTTTCCCAGTGTTACAGCAAATGGAATGATTTTTGGCGACAAATCTTATTTTGACACACATATTGTGAAAATGCTTTAAAATTTTCAAAAAACTCAACAATACACTCTGTTCAAATTGACTAGCCTTTTGTTTTGTTCGTGGCTGTTTTTGCCCCATTGACTTCCATTATAATGGCATTTTTTGATTGCAAAGTCATGACATCCAGAATGCATGATTGTATGCTGTCACGACTTTGCAATCAAAAATGTCATTATAATGGAAGTCAATGGGGCAAAAACAGCCACGAACATAACAAAAGGGTAGTCAATTTAAACAGTACACAAAGGTTAATGAATAGAAAGTTCCAAAGACATTTTCATAATTTGTAGTGTTGTTGCTAAATGTTTTTACTGCCATTTTTGATCAGTTTAATGTGTCCTTGCTTGCAGTAAAAGGACATTTAAATAAAATGTCTTCCAAATACTTAACAGTAGTTTGTACAAAAAATACATTCATTCTGAAATATGCGCATGCATAAATCAGTTTTTATCAACCAATCAATCAACTTTATTTGTAAAGCTCCTTATTACAACCGGAAGGCTGCCCAAAGTGCTTTACAGTAATAAAAACAAAATTAAACATTTAAACACATAAGATGGTAAGAACACAAGTGTCAATAAAACAGCATTTTGTACTACCAAATATCAAAAGCAAGTTTAAATGAATAGGTTTTAACTTTAGCTTTAAACAGTGCCACATTCATGATGATGCAAAGTTCTAAAGGGACAGTATTCCACAGTTTTGGACCTGCCACTGAAAATGAACGATCACTTCATTGTTTATGCCTGGGGACCTTCAGCAACAACTGGCCTGCTGATCGTAGGGACATGTTAGGTTGTGAACCTTTAAAATCTCACATAAATATCAAGGTGCATGACCATTAACTGCATTAAAAACAAACAACAGCAGTTTAAAATCAATTCTGAATTTAACAAGGAGCCAGTGAAGAGAGTAAAGGACAGGTGTGATGCGCTCATGTTTTCGACTATTCGTCAGATTGCGAGCAGCAGCATTTGCACCAGTTGTAACCGATGAAGTAAGGTTTGGTTAATTCCAACATAAAGTGCACTGCAATAGTCCAGACGAGAGCTGATAAAAGCATGAATGGCTTTCTCTAGATCACTCTGACTCAGACATGGCTTGACATTGGCAAGAAGACGAAGCTGGAAAAGCTTGTCCTGATCACTGAATTAACCTGTTTATCAAAATTTTAACTACTGTCCAAATTCACTCCCAAATTTTTAACTACATGGGTAAAATGTGGGGAAAAGCTAAGATGATTTGAGGGTAACTCAGTAGGCAGGTTTGAGTTGCCAAACACAATATATTCTGTTTTGTCTTCGTTCAGAGTAAGTTAGTTCTGTGACAGCCAAAGTTTAATGTCAACTAAACATCCGTGCACTAAACTAAAACACTAAACCAAAACATCTGTTTGGTTAGAGAAACTTGTAAACAGTATATACCTTTACACTACACTACTTTAAGTACGCCTTTCTAGTACCAGGTTGGACCTTCTGTTGCTTTCAGAATTGCCTTAATTCAACAAGGTGCAGGAAAAAGGGCTAAAATATATATTTTCTATAAATGCATTTTTGTTTGTAGAAAAGTAAATGTCTTTTAATGTCACTATTGCTCAGTTTATTGTGTCCTTGCAGTATTAAAGTGTTAATTCAGTAGATTTAATTGGTAGAATAATTCACCCTGATTCCCTCAAGAGCTCATGTTTTGAATGTGAAGACTGTTGTCACTATTAAGAAACATGTTTTTTTATTTTTTTTTATAGGACACTTCGGGACAGTTTACCACGGTTACCTCACTGACCACAACAACCGAGAAATCCACTGTGCTGTGAAATCTCTTAACAGTAAGAAAATCCTCAATGAACAGAGCTCATAAAGACGCTCCTGAAAAACTGAACGGCACTCTCGGGATGAACCACCTGATGAAAAACATCCATTTCTTAAAATGAGCTGCCTTTAAAGTTGCTGTTCCTGTTACTTAAACATAAGATTATGGTGCTAGCAGCAACACAAAAGGCAAGGGTTGGATTCATAGGGTATGCATCTGATTACATGTATGCAGTACACTGAATACAATACAAGTTCCTTTGGATAAAGGGTCAGGCAGATGGGTAAATAATGTAACAATAGTGAGCATCAATTTTCAAGCAACATACTGAGATGTAGATCAGTTTTTGAAAAACAGAATCTCTAAATGTAAACTGTATACACAATATACAGTTAAGTCAAAATTATAAGCCCTCATGTGATCTTTATTTTTCAAATATTTCCTAAATTATGTTTAACAGCAAGGAATTTTTCACAGTATTTCCTGTAATATTTTATATTATTATATTATTATATTATTATTATATTATTTTCATAATATTTTATAGGAAATATCTTTGCTAGAATAAAAGCATTTATTATTTTATTTTTTAAACATTTTAAGGTCAATATTATTAGCCCGCTTAACCTCCTAGTGCCGAGTGTCCGCATACACATTTTTAGTACATTGTTTTATATTTTGTTACAGACATACAGTGTCATCCTGCAACTGTTTTGCAGCATATGAAATGTCTCAAACCCTATTTTTAACTGTCCAAAATGGGAAAAAAAATTTGTTTTTACTTTCTGATAGTCAAAGCAAGTTAAAAAAAATAATTCTATGTTAAATATGCATAAAAGAAAATTCGGGAAAAAGTGTTTTATGTAAATTCGGACCACGAGTCCACATATATGAACATCATTTTTCTCTAAAAGTACATCATATCAAAAGATGATACTTAGATTTTTATTCTAATTAGGTTCCAACAAGCCCAAATAGCAAAGAGAAATAAAAAGTGCATGTAAAAAAACACCTTGGGCCTTAAGGGGTTATGCAATATTTTTTTCAATTGTCGACAGAACAAACCACTGTAAAGCTGCGTTCACACTGCACTTTTTGTCCCATAGACTTCCATTCATACGCATGCGAATGTGACAGACCGGAAACGCAAGCTGTTGCAACAAGTTTCTCAATTCACTGCGTTGCAGAGTTCAAGCTTGGTGAACTCTGACCTGCGAATCCGAATCACGTGACAGCATGAGACCAATCGAAGATCAAAACATGATCTCAGTGTACAGAAATTTTAAATATGAACCAATCGCTCGCTTTTATAAATGCCTAATCATCTTGTTTAATCTTGTTCATTAAAAGTAATCATTATTAGAAATTAGTTACCAAAACTATTATGCTTAGAAATGTGTTGAAGAAAGCTTCTTTCCATTAAACAGAAATTGGGGAAAAAAATATACAGAGAGGCTAATAATTCAGGAGGGCTAATAACTCTGACTTCTACTTTACAATCATGGGCCACTTTATTAGGTACATCTTGTTAGTTCCAAGTTGGACCCCTGTAGCCTTAATTAATTAACCTTAATTAAACAAGGTGCTGGAAACAACAATATATTTCAAAATATACACTTTTAAATACACTTTTCTACTGATATATTTTTTAAAATCAAAAGATTAAATATATATTTAAAACCATTAAAAAATGTATTAGCCCAAATATTTTATAACAAGATACATTAAGACGGTGGCTTAGTGGGTAGCACAATCGCCTCACTGCAAGAAGATTGCTGGTTCGAGCCCCGGTTGGGTCAGTTCTGTGTGGAGTTTGCATGTTCTCCCCGTGTTCACGTGGGTTTCCTCCGGGTGCTTCGGTTTTCCCCACAAGTCCAAAAACATGTGGTATAGGTTAATTGAGTAAGCTAAATTGTCCGTAGTGTATGTGTGTGAATGAGTGTGTATGGATGTTTCCCAGTGATGGGTTGCAGCTGGAAGGTCATCCGCGGCGCAAAACATATGCTGGATAAATTGGCGGTTCATTCCGCTGTGGCGACCCCAGATTAATAAAGAGACTAAGCCGAAAAGAAAATAATAAATGAATGAAGATACATTAAGGTAACATGTATGATAAAGTCTTAATTTAATGTTTAAAATGACTAAAGTAAGGAACATACTGCATTACAATGCAGTTCTTCTGAATATTTCTTTAAATAAAAGATACTTTAGATCCACTAGATGTAGATTAGATTAGTGGAAAGTTATTTTCTTAACCCTGAAATGCATTTCCACTAATCTAATATACATCTAGTGGATCTAAAGTATCTTTTATTTAACAAATATTCAGAAGAACTGCATTGTAAAAAGTAAGTTCCTAACTTTAGTCATTTTCGATATCTGATCAGCCAGTCACATGATAGCTGCAGTACTCATTTAGGCGTGTAGACGTGTTCAACAAGATCATCTGAAGTACAATACGAGCATTTCATTCATTAATTTTCTTTCGGCTTAATCCCTTATCAGGGGTTGCCACAGCGGAATGAATCACCAACTATTCCAGCATATGTTTTATGTAGCGGATGCCCTTCCAGACACAACCCAGTACTGGGAAACACCCATACACTCTCACATTCACACACACACACTCATACACTAAGGCCAATATAGTTGATCCAATTCACCTATAGCTCCACACAGAAATGCCAACTGGCCCACCTGGGACTCAAATCAGTGACCCTCTTGCTGTGAGGTGACAGTGCTAACCATTGAGCTACCGTACAAGCATTTCTTCAGGCTAAAATAAATGTAGAATTTATGCTATGTATATTTTGCTATATGAAGTTGAAATGGGGTGGCGTAGTGGGGAGCACCGTCACCTCACAGCAAGAAGGTCGCTGGTTCGAGCCTCGGCTGGGTCAGTTGGCATTTCTGTGTGGAGTTTGCATGTTCTCCCTGTGTTCGCATGGGTTTCCTCCAGGTGCTCCAGTTTCCCCCACTACTGGAAGGGCATCTGCTGCATAAAACATATGCTGGATAAGTTGGCAGTTCATTCCGCTGTGGCGACCCCTGATTAATAAAGGGACTAAGCCGAAAAGAAAACAAATATATAAATAAATGAATGAATGAATGAAAAGTGATTGAGTCTCACATATGCAAAATATACTTGGCATATATTTGACATTTATTTAATCCAGAAGAAATGGTCGTATTGTACTTCAGAGGATATTTTTGACCACATCTACATGCCTAAATGAGTAACTATCATGTGATTGGCTGATCAGATATTTGCATTAATAACATTGACATACACACATACAACATCATCTTTTGTCTTTCTGGTAGGAATAACAGATGTGGAAGAGGTGGAGCAGTTCCTGAAAGAGGGCATCCTGATGAAGGGCTTTCACCACAGTAATGTTCTCTCTCTGCTGGGCATCCTGCTTCCAGAAGAGGGACTTCCTTTGGTGGTCTTGCCTTATATGAAACACGGAGACTTGCGTCACTTCATTCGCTGTGAGAATAGGGTCAGTTGCTAAAATGTAACTCATCTGATATGTTAAGTATTTTGCCTTCACCATTGTCTAACACAAAATTATTTCACAACATGACCTCCGGCATTGCTCATAAACAAGTTCTTTGTGGAGAAGTTTCAGGAAGTGATCTAGTCTTGTTGTTTTATCCTAGAATCCCACAGTTAAGGATTTAATAGGCTTCGGTCTCCAGGTTGCCAAAGGAATGGAGTATCTGGCACAAAAGAAGTTCGTACACCGGGATCTGGCAGCACGCAATTGCATGTGAGTATATAAAGATTATGAATTAAGGGCCTGATATACTTCAAGAAATGAACCGGTTAGTGGTGTATTTAGGGAGTTGGAAACACCTTGCCAAAGCAAGCTTCTTGGAAAAGTTCTCTCAGGCATCTACGAGAAGCCTATCATTTGGTAGGTGTGGTTTTGAAGCTCCACCTTCTCTATATAAATCTTATTGAGATATTTTTTTTCTGTTTAGTTCAGGGTGTCTTAAAAAGTTTTAAAATGTCAAAACGGGCACTCTGTCTAGCTCCCTTCCTTTTCAAAGGATCCCTTGAGCTCAGCGCTCTCTCCCGGGACAGCATGCCAAACAAGGTTATGATAAATCATCAGCTAAGTATGAACTCTTGAAATGGCAGTGTTGTATATCTTCAATACATTTAAACCAGTCTTAATTTTCCTTTGTCCATGTAAAGCTACCCAATCGCTACAACCAACAGTCCATCTAAAAAACAAACGTAAAATTGATGAACTTTATTTACCAATATGGTTTATTCATCTTCCTTACATCCTTACAATAACATTTGTTTAAAAGTTCTCCATGTACAAGGGAGTGCAGAATTATTAGGCAAGTTGTATTTTTGAGGATTAATTTTATTATTGAACATCAACCATGTTCTCAATGAACCCAAAAAACTCATTAATATCAAATCTGAATATTTTTGGAAGTAGTTTTTAGTTTGTTTTTAGTTTGAGCTATTTTAGGAGAATATCTGTGTGTGCAGATGACTATTACTGTGCATAATTATTAGGCAACTTAACAAAAAACAAATATATACCCATTTCAATTATTTATTTTCACCAGTGAAACCAATATAACATCTCAACATTCACAAATATACATTTCTGACATTAAAAAACAAAACAAAAACAAATCAGTGACCAATAAAGCCACCTTTCTTTGCAAGGACACTCAAAAGCCTGCCATCCATGGTGAACGGATCAAAACACTGACAGAATCCATCAACATTGCGTGCAGCAGCAACTACAGCCTCCCAGACACTGTTCAGAGAGGTGTACTGTTTTCCCTCCTTGTAAATCTCACATTTGATGATGGACCACAGGTTCTCTATGGGGTTCAGATCAGGTGAACAAGGAGGCCATGTCATTAGTTTTTCTTCTTTTAGACCCTTTCTTGCCAGCCATGCTGTGGAGTACTTGGACGCTTGTGATGGAGCATTGTCCTGCATGAAAATCATGTTTTTCTTGAAGGATGCAGACTTCTTCCTGTACCACTGCTTGAAGGTGTCTTCCAGAAACTGGCAGTAGGATTAGGAGTTGAGCTTGACTCCATCCTCAACTCGAAAAGACCCCACAAGCTCATCTTTGATGATACCAGCCCAAACCACTACTCCACCTCCACCTTGTTGGCGTCTGAGTCGGACTGGAGCTCTCTGCCCTTTACCGATCCAGTCACGGGCCCATCAAGCCTCACTCTCATTTCATCAGTCCATAAAACCTTAGAAAAATCAGTCTTGAGATATTTCTTGGCCCAGTCTTGACGTTTCAGCTTGTGTGTCTTGTTCAGTGGTGGTCGTTTTTCAGCCTTTCTTACCTTGGCCATGTCTCTGAGTATTGCACACCTTGTGCTTTTGGGCACTCCAGTGATGTTGCAGCTCTGAAATATGGCAAAACTGGTGGCAAGTGGCATCTTGGCAGCTGCACGCTTGACTTTTCTCAGTTCATGGGCAGTTATTTTGCGCCTTGGTTTTTCCACACCCTTCTAGCGACCCTGTTGACTATTTTGAATGAAACGCTTGATTGTTCGATGATCACGCTTCAGAAGCTTGGCAATTTTAAGAGTGCTTCATCCCTCTGCAAGATATCTCACTATTTTTGACTTTTCGGAGCCTGTCAAGTCCTTCTTTTGAACTATTTTGCCAAAGGAAAGGAAGTTGCCTAATAATTATGCACACCTGATATAGGGTGTTGATGTCATTAGACCACACCCCTTCTCATTACAGAGATGCACATCACCAAATATGCTTAATTGGTAGTAGGCTTTCGAGCCTATACAGCTTGGAGTAAGACAACATGCATAAAGAGGATGATGTGGTCAAAATACTCATTTGCCTAATAATTCTGCACTCCCTGTATATATGCATAATATGAATAAATTGTTTATTATAGTTTTTAAAACTGGTAATAATAATATATATATATATACAGTTGAAGTCAGAATTATTAGCCCCGTTTATTTTTTTCCCCAATTTCTGTTTAAAGGAGAAAAGATTTTTTTCAACACATTTCTAAACATAATAGTTTTAATAACTAATTTCTAATAACTGATTTATTTTATCTTTGCCATGATGACAGTAAATAATATTTTACTAGATATTTTTCAAGACACTTCTATACAGCTTTTACATTACATTACTTACATTTAAAGGCTTAACTAGGTTAATTAGGTTAACTAGGCAGGTTAGGGTAATTAGGCAAGTTATTGTATAATGATGGTTTGTTCTGTAGACTATCGAAAAAATATAGCTTAAAGGGGCTAATATTTTTGACCTTAAATGGGTTTTTAAAAATTAAAAACTGCTTTTATTCTAGCTGAAATTAAACAAATAAGACTTTCTCCAAATAAAAAATATTATCAGACATACTTTGGGAAATATTTAAAAAAGAAAAAAAAAATTCAAAGGTGGGCTAATAATTCTGACTTCAACTGTATATATATATATATATATATATATATATATATATATATATATATATATATATATATATATATATATATATATATATATATATATAAAATCAAAGAGCAAACATTGAATTCAGAAAATGTTACTTTATCTGACATTTTAGTTTTTTAAAAGAACATTTTGTTCTATAAGCATACTAAAACAAGTAGTTACAGTTATATATTTAGTATTTTGAGAGATTTCTAGCAAGAATAGTCATTGATATACTGAGAACAAAATACTGAAATATATTTTACGAATGTTTCGACAATGCTCTGATTAAAATAAAGCATTATTTCTGAATTTTCTCTCAGCATTCAAAATTTCCTTTTTTTTTTACAGTTTTTAAAATCAAAATGTATATATAAATATATATTAAATATATATGACTATGTTTTGACACATTATTTAAAATATGTGGCTAAGAAATAACCAAATTTTAGTTTTAATTGGGCAAATAAAAAAATATTCCACTGGCCATTACAAAAAAACCCTTAGCGTTTTACCCTGTAAAAGTCTGAAATTTCATTAATAATGGTCTTAAAAAGGTCTTTAAAAGTTTTAAATTTGACTTGGTAAAAC
The DNA here is from genome assembly GCA_903798195.1 of Danio kyathit. NCBI lineage: Eukaryota > Metazoa > Chordata > Actinopteri > Cypriniformes > Danionidae > Danio > Danio kyathit. The sequence goes on from LR812529.1 coordinate 40,407,972, forward strand.
CTGCAGAAGGGTGGCACAGTGGCGCAGTGGGTAACGCTGTCGCCTCACAGCAAGAAGGTCGCTGGTTCGAGCCTCGGCTGGGTCAGTTGGCATTTCTGTGGGAAGTTTGCATGTTCTCCCCGTGTTCGAGTGGGTTTCCCACAAGCGGGTCACAATGCAAAAACAGTGGAGCTTTTATAATGCCACTTCTGGTTTTTGTGCTCGTGATCACATAGATTCATGGATCAAATATTTTAGTGTTCTGTTATAATGCTGCTCTCTCTAATGAAACAGAGAACATATTAAAGAGTCTTTGATGTTTCCCTGTTTTTTATAAAACCAAACTGTGGAAATCTCCATCTCACTAGTTAAAATGACTTATTGGTGTGGATTTGAACATTCTTAGAAACATTTGGAATAATGTAAGTTCATAAGTCAGCAAAATACTGACTGTCCTAGTTGCACACTAGGTTTAAAATCCAGTGAATCCATGGTATAACTCCATAAACTGAATTGTGGCCTGAAATAATTCTATTTACATTTATGGTGTTTTTGCCCTTTTGAGACACTCCCTAACTTTATTAAACTAACTTTGACATATTTAGTGTATAAAATAGAGAATTTGATAATATCTTAACTGTTTAAAAACATGCTTCAGGCGTGTTATCTGAATGACATACTGCATAAGCTATTTTGTGTGTAGACACATCATTTAATGTTGAAGAAAAAGTGAATGCCAAACAAACATTCTGGATGTGAACTAGAATAGTTCACCCCCAAAAAATTTTTTCTTCTAAATTTTGATGAATTTCTTTCTTCTGTGGAACAAGAGACAAGATATTCTGAAAAAAGAGATCCATAGTAGAAACAAAGCAATAATGTAATTCAGTGGCTGTTTTTCCTCAATAATTTTTAGTATATCTTCCTTTGCGTTCAACAAAATGAGTAAAAGAATTTTTATTTTTGGGTGAACTGTCCGTTTAACTCAGGGGTGTCCAAACTCGGTCCTGCAGGGCCGGTGTCCTGCTGAGTTTAGCTCCAACTTGCTTCACCACACCTACCAGAAGGTTTCTAGTATATCTAGTAAGAGCTTGATTAGCAGGTTCAGGTGTGTTTGATTAGGGTTGGAGCTAAACTCTCCAGGACACCGGCCCTACAGGACCAATAACTGAACCAATATTGTCTTAGGCTTGATGAATCCTACACAGTAAAGGTGGCAGATTTTGGTATGGCCCGAGATGTGCTGGAGAAGGAGTACTACAGCGTCCAAGATCACAGGAAAGCCAAATTACCCGTCAAATGGATGGCTATTGAAAGCCTTCAGACGCAGAAGTTCACAACCAAGTCAGATGTGGTGAGATGGAAGCATGAAACATGGTCTCTGTAATAAAATAAGGATTCGTTACGCATTCCTATCATACTGTCTTTCTCTACAGTGGTCTTTTGGGGTTTTAATGTGGGAGATGCTCACAAGAGGAGCCAGTCCGTATCCTGAAGTCGACCCATACGATGTTACTCATTACCTCCTGAAGGGACGACGACTGCCTCAACCACAATATTGTCCAGATCCATTGTAAGATCCTAAATAATCCATTTATTCTCCAGTTTTCACTTTCCTCAGTCAGTCAAAGTAAACTATTTGGTTGGATTACAGAAGTCCGGTTCTGTCCCGCAGATGTTTTGCCTTCCATTTGTTTTAGGAAATTGCTCCACGGCAGAACAGAGAGAGTGACATGGCCTTTTAGAAGTGAAATGGACTTGAGAGGCTGTCAGTCGGTTTAGTGTTTTTCCACCATTTGAAGTTCAGTGGGTTTAGAGCTTACTCAGTATTCAGAATGGTGGAAAAGGTCAACTGAAAGGTTATTTTGAATGTTCCTTCAATTATCCAACACCTCAAGCACTACATCCAGAGTTAATCATCGCTTTCAACAGAGGGAAATATATATATGAAAACCCTGAGATCTATCTATCTATCTATCTATCTATCTATCTATCTATCTATCTATCTATCTATCTATCTATCTATCTATCTATCTATCTATCTATCTATCTATCTATCTATCTATCTATCTATCTATCTATCTATCTATCTATCTATCTATCTATCTATCTATCTCTCTGCCTGTCTGCCTGTCTGCCTGCCTGCCTGCCTGCTTGCCTGCCTATCTATCTGCATATCCATCCATACATCTCTATTCATCTATTCATCTGTCTATTTATCTATCCATCCATCTGTATATAAATTCATCATTCTATCCATCAGTCTATCAATTTGTCCATCAGTCTACTTATCTGCCTATCCATCATTCTATTCATCCAACCATCTGTATGACCATCTTTCATTCTCTCCATCAGTCTATCAATTTGTGTCCATCAATCTACTTATCTGCCAATCAATCAATCACTCAATCAATCAATCACTCAATCAATCAATCAATCAATCAATCAATCATCATGTATCTATCATCCATCCATCCATAATTCTATCAGTCTATCCATTAGTCCATCTATTAATCTGTCCATCAATCTACTTATCTGTCTATCCATCATTCTACATACCCATTCATATGACTTTCCATCCATCCATCCATGATTCAATCAATCATCTATCTATCTATCTATCTATCTATCTATCTATCTATCTATCTATCTATCTATCTATCTATCTATCTATCTATCTATCTATCTATCTATCTATCTATCTATCTATCTATCTATCTATCTATCTATCTATCTATCTATCTATCTATCATCTGTGTGTCTATTAATCTTCTTATTAATCACCTTCATTAATCTTGCATATATGCACCCATCCATCTGTCCATCGTTTGATCGATTGATTGACTGTTGCTGCGTCCCAATCCGCATACTATCTGTCCTAAATAGTATGTGAAAGTAGAATTAGTATGTCCCAAATCGTAGTATGTTGAAAAGAGTATGCCAAAAACTCCCGGATGGTTTACTATTTCTGGTCAAAATTTTAAGTGTAGAAGCGTCCATACTCTAACCGCTGATATTGGCCACAGTACATTGCGCGTTGGACGTGAATTCGATTAGAACTACAAAACGCGGGTGAAAAGTGTAAACAAACTACAAACATGATGGACGCGCGAGACCAACCGTCAAGCAGAGGGGCTTCGGTACAGATGTTTGTATGACTGTTAATTAATATCTAGCCCACTGAAGAATATTTAAATACCGCTGTCTGTGTTATATTTCATCTGCAACAACAATACTGAACTTATATAAAGACGTGTTTGGACATTACCGTCTGGATACAGAATTATCCAAAGACCTGAGGAGATTTCTCTGCATAAAAGACTCGTGAATGGGAGATTATCCTGCTGCTGCTTCTCCAATAAGGTAGGAAATTAAATACGACAGAAATGTGGATGATTGACAGGGCTCTTAACTAAGCAACACAACGATCTGTGTAACGAGGAAGTAGTATGTCCTAAAGCTTGCATACTTTTCTGTTACTCACTCAAAAGTATGTATTTTTCGTCCACAAAAAAAGTACATACTTTTAGGTCGTAGTATAAGTATGCGAATTGGGACGCAGCATGTGATTGGCTTTTGTAACTTTTTATTTCATGCAATTTTATTTCTTACCCATAATTTTGTATCTTTGTCTGCTTTTTTCTTTATTACATAAAATGGAAATGAATGCTGAAAGCTATGGTGCATCAAGTTTTATTTCTATTTATCAAATAATAATAAAATAGTACAAATTTTGAGTATCATGAGTAATGGGGGGTGAATATGTTGCATTTTAAATGCATTAAAATAGAACATAGGTAGTTTGAAATTGTTTTTTTTTCCCTAAACTACAGTCTTGAAACTTCTTGTAAATGCATTAAAAGGCCCAAAAATGTGATGGAAACTGTAAATGTGTTTAACTCAAGTTCATACAAACTCACTATAACATCAGATGCCTGATTTACAAACACAGCGTGGCAATACCAATCATTTTTCAGATTGTCCATGAGAGATGACTAAACCTCATCTCTGTATGCACAGGTTTGCCATTATGCTACAGTGCTGGGACCCTGATCCTGAGAAGAGACCGAGCTTCTCCACACTAGTGTCTGAAGTGATGAGTATTCTGTCCAGTCTGGAAGGAGAGCACTACATCAGCCTGAAGGTGACATACGTCAATCTGGACCAGCCCCGTCCTTACCCTGCCCTAACAGACTCTGCCGATGAATATGATTCGTCAGATGCCGATGAACCAGACTCAGTATCAAGCTGATGATCTAACTGATGTGATGCCCACTAAGGGGCCATTTTTTCTAAGCTACTTTTAATATGTAGACATGCACTAAATGGATGCATTTGTCCATTGCGGCTATCACAGCGTCTCGTGCTCGACACAGTATTTTAAAAACGCAGCACTCAGTGTACATTTACATGAAAACATTGGACTAAAGATGTTTGTGTATGATAACAGCTTTGTTATTAAACACTAAAACATAAAAAAACAGTAAAACACTGCATTATGCAGCCAGGCCAGTAGGTGGCGATGTCATTTTGTAAAGAAAGTTTGGGCCTGTGGACATAAGGTCCCGTAATCCGCCATTGTTGTTTTGTGGTTGTCAAATACTCATGCATTTCAATAAGTTTAAGCCCCATTCAGACTACATGATTTTTATTGTCGGTTACAGCAGTCACTGTGTCAGATTATGTTATTTTGTTTAGATAAAATCTTGTCGTGGGTACCAAATTTGTCAGACTACATGTTGCTTCATCATTATTATCAAATTATGTCTACATCTGCCATCAAGAATTGCACACATTACAAATATCTCAATTGTTTCCCACAGACTCCATTTTCCTCTATACAGTGCATCCGGAAAGTCTTCATAACGCTTCACTTTTTCCATATTTTTATGTTACAGCCTTATTCTAAAATGGATTAAATTCATTTATTTAGTAAAAATTCCACACACAATCCCCCATAATGACAATGTGAAAAAAGACATTTTTGCAAATGTATAAAAAATAAAACCGCTGAAAAATCACATGTCCATCAGTATTCACAGCCTTTGCTCAATACTTTGTTGATTCACCTTTGGCAGCAATTACAGCCTCAAATCTTTTTGAATATGATGCCACAAGCTTGGCACACCTGTCTTTGGGAATTTTTGCCCATTCCTCTTTGCAGTACCTCTCAAGCTCTATCAGGTTGGATGGGAAGCGACAGTGTACAGATCTCTCCAGAGATGTTCAATAGGATTTAGATCTGGGCTCTGGCTGGGCCACTCAAGGATATTCACCGAGTTGTTGTGAAGCCCCTCCATTGATATTTTGGCGGTGTGCTTTGGGTCATTGTCCTGCTGAAGATGAACCGTCGCCCCAGTCTGAGGTCAAGAGCACTCTGAAGCACCTTTTCATTCAGGATGTCTCTGTACATTGCTGCATTCATCTTTCCCTCTATCCTGACTAGTCTTCCAGTTCCTGCTGCTGGAAAACATCCCCACAGCATGATGCTAATGGAATTAGCCTGGTGATGAGCAGTGGCTGGTTTTCTCCAAACGTAACGCCTGGCATTCACTCCAGAGAGTTAAATTTTAGTCTCATCAGACCAGAGAATTTAGCTTCTTATTGTCTGAGAGTCCTACAGATGTCTTTTGGCAAAATCCAGGCGGGGAGAGGCTTCCGTCTGTCCACTCTACCATACAGGCTTGATTGGTGGACTGCTGCACAGATGGTTGTCCTTCTGTAAGGTTCTCCTCTCTCCACAGAAGAACACTGAAGCTCAGACAGAGTGACCATCAGGTTATTGATCACCTCCCTGACTAAGGCCCTTCTCTCCCGATCACCGGCCAGCTCTAGGTGGTTCCAAGCATCTTCCACTTATGGATGATGGAGGCCACTGTGCTCATTGGAACTTTCAGAGCAGCAGAAATTTTTCTGTAACCTTCCCCAGCCTTGTGCGTCGAGACAATCCTGTCTCGGAGGTCTACAGACAGTTCCTTTGTCTTCTTGCTTGGTTTGTGCTTTGCCATGCACCGTCACCCTGGGACCTTATATAGACAGGTGTATGCCTTTTCAAATCATGTCCAATCAACTGAATTTACCACAGGTGAACTCCAATTAAGCTGCTGAAACCTCTCAAGAATGATCAGTGGAAACAGAATGTACCTGAGCTCAGTTTAGAGCTTCAGTGCAAAGGCTGTGAATACTGATGTACATGTGATTTTTCAGGTTTTTTATTTTTAATAAATTTGCAACAATTTCAAAAAGTCTTTTTTCACATTGTCATTATGGGGTATTGTGTGTAGAAATTTGAGGAAATAAATTAATTTAATCCATTTTGGAATAAGGCTGTAACGTAAAATAATGTGGAAAAAGTGAAGCTCTATGAATACATTCTGGATGCACTGTAAGGGGATCGGAGATCAGGTAGGTCTCGAGAGCTCCCCTTAGAAAAGGGAGGAAAAGGAGGAGATAGGGTGGAAGGGAGATTCTTCCAAAACGAAGATAGAGCAGTAGGGAAAAATCAGTTCATTTATAGTAAGCTTGGATCAAGCGGGTTGGATTATTACTGATTACAGATGAGCAGCCAGTTGTATCATATCATATCACGTGCTCCTCTCGAAATAAATTTATGAAACTTCACTTAATGATACTTAATTTACCTACTTTTTAGACTCACTGAATTTGGCTGTGCGGTGTGTGGGACTTGGCAAATCACATGCATTCAATGAAAGAATATGGCAAAAATTTACAAAAACCTATTTCAAAACACTTATAATTCTACCTGCATGTGTGTAAAGGTTTAACCAATTATATTAAAACATCATAATTTTATTATTTCGCATTATGTTCATATAGAACTGATTCAATCTTGTGAGACATCAAAGGCACTTTATAGTAATAGTGACCAATTTAAATAAAATGTGTTACCTTTTTTATTCTGTCATGGTAGTCCCTCAAACACACATCATACAGGCAATTATACTGTCGAAGAACTCCACAAAGCTTTTTTCTATTTTATGACCACCTTTTTGCCATTTTAAAAGCTCCGTACGGAAGAAATTATGTGCTCCTATTGGCAAATGTTATAGAAAAAAAAATAAGCATGCTAGACTTTTTGCGTTGATGTCATGAAGCGTTGCAGACATGGCATTGGTTGTTGTGCACTATGACAAAATCTGGAAAAAATTGTATGATCTGGAAGGGGCTTAAATACAGTTGAAACCAGAAGTTTACATACTGTACACTGTAAAAAAGGCACATAACTATTTTAAAAAAGTCAGACGTTAATGTGACTAAACTTTCTCTCTTTGAGGTAAGTTAGGATTATCACATTTGTTTCTGTTATGCTTAATAGCAGAATAATGAGAGAGATATTTTTTGAGAAATTGTTATAACTTTTCTTGAAAGTCAAGTTTACATACAATAAGATTATTATGCCTCTGAAAAAGCTCAGATGATGGTGTCAAGGTTTTGGAAGTTTCTGATTGGCTAATTGACAACATTTGAGTTAATTGGAGGCACAACTGTAGAATAGTATTTAAGGAAAACCTCAAACACACTGCTTCCTTGTGTGACAACATGGGAAAATCAACAAGCCAGAATCAACAAAAAAGCCAGATTACAATTTGATAAATTACACTGGGAAAAAGAATAATGGAAAAATTTTTGGAGACATGTCCTGTGGTCTGATGGAACTAAGATTGAACTGTTTGGCCATAATGACCAGTGTTACATTTGGAGGACAAAGAGGAAAGCTTACAAGCTCAGGAAAACCATCCCAACTGTGAAGTATGGGGGCGGCAGCATCATGTTGTGGGGCTGTTTTGCTGCAGGAGGGACTGGTCCACTTCACAGCATAGATGGCATCATGAAGAAAGAACATTATGTAGAAATACTAAAGCAACATCTCAAGACATCAGCCAGGAAATAAAAATTTGGCCACAAATTAGTCTTCCAAACAGACCATGACCCTAAGCATACTACCAAATTAGTTAAAATGTGCTTTAAGGACAACAGAGTGAATGTTTTAGAGTGGCCATCACAAAGCCCTGCTCTGAAAAAGCGTGTGCAAGCAAGACAGCCAACAAATCTGACACAGTTACACCAATTCTGTCAGGAGGAATGGGCCAAAATTCCTGCAAACTAGTGTGAGAAGCTTGTGGAAGGATACCCAACACATTTGACCAAAGTTATACAGTTTAAAAGCAAAGCTAAAAAATACCAAGGAAATGTATGTAAACTTTAGACTGTCTAGAAATTAATTTAAAAATCTAAAAAAAAACGAATTCTCTCATCATTCTGGCATTTAGCAAATGTAAATGTTTTAGGTAATCCTAACAGACCTAAAATAGTAAACGTTTAGTATGATTTACCATCAGACATTTTTTTTTTAAATGGTTATGTTTCTTTTTTTAGAGTGCATGTAAACTTCTGGTTTCAACTGTATGTAATATGCATTGCATATGTTTACCAGTAGGTGTTGATGTCTCTTTATAAAGAAACTACTTTTTTTGCATTTTACCCAGAGAGCATGACAGTATCATTTTCAACACATGCACTTTGACCTGTTTTAAAAAATTAGCATTTTCAGTTCCTCAACATGCCATTGCAATGTAAATGAATAGTCAAAATGCATTCTTTCATGTTTCAGTAGTAAATGGTGTCATGTAAATGTAAGTTAATAAGTCTCTTAACTTCCACCAAACTGCAATTTTAATTTTTAACCACAAACAAATATGCATTCTGTGTAAACCGGCCCTAAAAAGGTCTTCTAAAATGTGTGCGCTATTATTTATAGTACTATTTTAACAGTGATGCAGAGCATATGGAGTTACCGTATGCTTGAAACAGTTCAAAATGTGCACTAAAGCAATGCAGCGGACGCACACAATTTGAAATGTGTGCTTGAAACTTTTTCCACACACACATTAGACAGTTGCTTTAAAATGTTGTGTATGCATCAGATGTTCATCCAGCAATCTTTGAGCACTATAGTTCATTATATTACTCCTTAAATCTTTATTGGCATTATTATTCGTAAGCACTGATATGGCATGTTCTATTTTGCTAATAGACACAGTACAAAAAAGCTTTTTATATTAGTATTCCTCTGGCCCTGTGTTGTATGTGCAGTATTTTCCAACTCAAAGCATTTAATAGAAACAAACTTGAGCTTCTTACTTTTATACTGTAGATACCTGGGCATAACTTTGAAATGAGTTCAAGTGACGGCACTGAAAGTGTTAACTCACATTTATGTTTCACACACAAGCACTGCCCTCTTTAACAGATTTCAGCTGTAGAGGATGTCGTTTTTATTTATGAAGATCTTTTTTTTATGTGAATACTTTTCTTTTTTGAGTAGTTTTCAGAATTTGTGCTTTACATTGAGTATCGAAGAGTTCAGCTGCAAATACGTTTTTATTTAAATTAGTCAAATAGCCAAACACGTAGGTCTGTTCCACTTTATTTTGAAGGTATGCTGTAATCGTTGAGCTTTACCTTGTGTTTGGATTGTGATTATATCAGACGCCTGTACAGAAGTGTTTGGTATGAGTCAGTGCTGAAAGGTGTTGAGCTGAATATATCAGTGCTGCAGTTACAGAGCCTGTAGAAATGAGTGAGAATTTGATGTGACGCACATCTCTAAATAAAATCCATTTTTGCCAGGGGTGCCAATGTTTTAGTCGAGTGTGTGCTTGAATTATGTTGAAAATACTTTTTTTCTTCTTCTTGTTTTCAGAACTTATTCTATATTTAAGCATTGAATATACATTTATATAACTTGAATTAACATAGTTAAAGGGAGAGTTCACCCAAAAATCTACATTTTGTCATCTTTACCAACCCAGGCTCATTCTGAAAACGTACAGCAATATATACATTTCTGGAAAGCATCAAATACATCCCAGGAGTTTTCGCAAATCCACCAGAGGCTGCTGTGTGAGATCTCAAATTTCTCTCACATCGTGCCTGCTGTTCTCACGTAAATCCACCAGAGGCCGCTGTTGACTGACTGACTGACTTGACTGACTCACCCTCCTCTTTCCCTAAACCCTACCAATAGTGTTTTCAAAAGCCAACCCAAAACCGACAAACCCAACAGACAGTATTAAAAAGCAGTCATAAAAAGAAATGCCCTTGCCTGATTTTTACTACATTTTTAGATTTTACCACATTTTCACCCTGTTCTTTACTTGTTTATTTTATTTTTTGGCTTTTGTTTTTATCTTACCTGCTTTCTGGAACCGCTCTTCACTGAACTCGAACCCTGTCTGAACTCGAACCCCAACGACGTCATGCCAACACGTAGTGTGCGGTTTCAAGATACTTTATACGTTCCTTCAGCTACATAAATCTCCAGAAATGTATATAGGGCTACGTTTTCAGAATGAGCCTATGTTGCATGTCCTACATCCCATGTCGCTCTTTACTTGTTTCAAACCTTTATGAGTTTATTTCTTCTATTAAACGCACAAAAAGCTATTTTGAAGAAAGCTAGAAACCTGTAACTATTGACTGCCATAATATTTGTTTTTCGGACTATGGAAGTCAATGGTTACAGGTTTTCAGCTTTCATCAAAATATATATTTTGTGTGTTCAACAGAAGAAGAAAAACCTCAAAGGTTTTTAAACAACTTGAAGGTTAGTCAATTTTCATTTTGAGGTGCGCTATCCCTTTAACAAGTATACAATTAATACTTGCAAAGTGGTGAGTTAAATAATGTTGGTAAGTAACCTATATTTAACAGTGTTTTACTTGACTAATAGCGTATATGCAGAAGGATTTTTAATTTTTCAGTAACCTGGGTCAAAATCGGCGTGTTTAAGGTCTGTTTTCTTTAAAAATCAGCGATCTTCACTGCCTAAATGATATGCGCTATAAAGTGGGTCTCAGAATGTACAAGAAGCACTGTATTAATTGACATTTTTCCGCGTCATGTCTTTAAAATATGACAATTTATTCTACCCCAGTATATTCAATGGAGTTTCTGCGCTAGACTGCTGATCCTGACAGGCGTGTGCGTGTTAACGGCTTTTTATCTCGGTTTACGCTTGAACAATTAAATAAATGCCTAAGTCTATTTAACTGATTATATTTTAATTACACCACAACATCGATGCTGCAAAAGGAACTGTATAAAATTGAAAAAGTCACATTAACCGTTCACTGGAAGTTTATCGGTATAGAAAGAAACACTAGCTGTTCATACACCCTATTATTCTTAAAAATATCTGAGAATGTGGTATGTTTATATGCAGGGGCGTAGCGGGGGGTGGGGGGTACGTCCCCCTCACTTTTAGAGGCAGACAATTTAGAAACAGATGGTTCAGAATGTAAACTTGGATTTCATACAGCTGCCCACTTTTAAAATGTCCACTACACCTGTTTATATGTAAATATATGACCCCACCATCACTAGAATCACAATTGTTTCTGTGAATTAAACTGGGCATGAAAGAAAAAAAACAAAAAATAAATACACTCTACTTTTGAGTTTGAACTTCAGTTAAAGGGATATTACCCAAAAATGAAAATTCTGTCATTTATTCACCCACTACTTGTTCCAAACCAGTTTGAGTATTGTTGAGACTTTGAATATTGGAAAACTCTATTTGTTTTCATACTATAGAAGTCAATGGTTGCCTGTTTCCAACATTTTTCAAAATATCTATATATTTTAATAAATAACTAGTTTGAAACAAGCACAGAGTGAATAAACTGACAATTTACATTTTGGGTGTACTATCTCTTTAAACGCTAGGGGTCAGTAAGAGCTTTTTCATGGTGCACAAACATAAACTCGCTGTGCTTTTCCCAAAGACTGTGGCGTTTCCTTACAGTTTGCAGCCGTATTTCCTTTCAAAGCTTGTAACTGATTTCTCTGAGTGCGTTTAAATCTTTCAACATTATACCGGTTTAGTCGTAAATGATTCCCAGACGAATATTTTTCATCTCTTCATTTAATACAGCCATCGTTTTACTAATCATACTATATACAATCTACAGTAATTAACTCAATGTGTGGATTTTTAAAACCCCGTTGGCCGTCAGTGTCTTCCTAACAGAGACATCCAAGTCTTCAGAAGCCACAAAGAGAACTCCAAGTTACACCTCAGAGCTGGTAAGTCTCATATTCCAGCAGCAGAAGCCAATACAAATAAAACAGGAGGGAAACAAACATCATAACGTTGTTTTTTCGCTCCCCTGTCCCTCGCTCACTTCCTCGGTTACAAGATAAAAGAGCCAAAGTAAATTCCCAGAAGATACAGCCTTTGATTGCGAGCTCGCGTGTGCGCCAGTGTCAAAAGTGTGTGTGTGTGTGTGTGTGTGTGTGTGTGTGTGTGGAAAGAGAGTTTCCTACTGGGTGAGCAGAGATGAATAGTGAGCTGTAGAAACACAGGCTGATCTCGCCGCACAGTCACAACCTGCAGCCTTCAACCCTTTCATCATGTTCTAACAGCTCAGATTTAGATCCACACACACATACGCACGCACACATACACAATCAATTACTGAGACACCGACATACTAATCACATGCCATGCTTCAGCTCTGTTCCAAAGCCCAGATAACTGCCTTTAAAGACAGCATTGATGAGTGATATAATGCTACTGGCTGTTTTGTTTGTTTGTTTTTTGAGCAAAATAAGTTGGCTATAGGCTAAAATGATTCTAAAACTTATGTAAATATGATAGGATTATGAGTAATCTGTCAATAGGTTGTTTTTATTGTTATTAAAATGTATTATCTTTAAAAATAAGTCTTAACGCAAAATATATTCCAAGATATTTGCCCAACATTCCCAGTTAGTTATAAAAATGTAACAAAAATATATTTAAAAGCAATAATTCTTTATTTTTGTTAACATCCCATTTAATAATTTTTGCAAACATTACTGGAATGTTACATTTGAATGTTTTAGGAATGTTCTGAAACAAAATTAGACACACTGTCATTTAATTTGGTGTAATTCAGCATAACTCAGGGCTGTTGCGGCCGAATATTTGAGTTACTCTCTCTTAGCAGCTCTCCTGGCTAAAGCTTTTAGGAAAAAACATGACTTAATGTGTAAATAGTGTATTTGTGGTCATTATTTATGACCGAATCACTTTCTGTTAATGTTAGATAGTAGTTTTACAATGTAATTTTAATTTTTAAAATGTGTTTATAGGATTTGGGAAAATTTTTAATACATTGCAGTATTAATATTTTAACAGGGTTTTTATTTTTAATGAAAAAAAAGATTACGTTTCCAGTAAAATTCTCTTAAAGTGATGATTTTAAGTATTTTTTCCCCAGATTTTTATTGAAAAACAACACAACTATTCACGAAGAAAGTGAGAATAGACCAAAAAACTGATGATATCCACTTGATTTTTAAAGATAAAATTATTAAAGTATACAGTATTTTATTATAAATTAAAAACAATCTACAAAAATACTACATTTGTTTGCAGTGTTATCTTATTTTAGGGATTTGTGGTATTTCCAAAACACACACTGTATTTTAATTTTTAACAACAAAACTGTTGATTACAAAACATTGCAGTATTAATATTTTAGTTTTTTTTACTGAAAAAAAAAACACTTTTCCAGTAAAAGTGTCAAAAATGTATGACATTAATGATTTCTTTTCAATATTTGTACTGAAAAACAACACAAATATTCATAAGGAAAGTGAGAACAGACCAAATACACTCAACGGCCACTATATTAGGTACACCTTACTAGTACTGGGTGTCCATTTTTCCTTCAGAACTGCCTTAATCCTTCGTGGCATAGATTGAACAAGGTACTGGAAATATTCCTCAGGGATTTTGGTCCATATTAACATGATAGCATCACGCAGTTGCTGCAGATGTGTCGGCTGCACATCCATGATGTGAATCTCCCGTTCCACCACATCCCAAAGGTGCTCTATTGTATTGAGTTCTGGTGACTGTGGAGGCCATTCGAGTACAGTGAACTCATTGTCTTGTTCAAGAAACCAGTCTGAGATGATTCACACTTTATGACATGGCGTGTTATCCTGCTGGAAGTAGCCATGAGAAGATGGGTACACTGTGGTCATAAAGGGATGGACATGGTCAGCAACAATACTCAGGTAGGCTGTAGCGTTGACACGATGCTCAATTGGTACTAATGGACTCAAAGTGTGACAAGAAAATATCCCCCACACCATTACACCACCACCACCAGCCTGAACCGTTGATACAAGGCAGGATGGATCCATACTTTCATGTTGTTGATGCCAAATTCTGACCCCACCATCCACAAATGTCGCAGCAGAAATCGAGACTCATCAGACCAGGCAACGATTTTCCAGTCTTCTATTGTCTAATTTTGGTGAGCCTGTGCCAATTGTAGCCTCAGTTTCCTGTTCTTAGCTGACAGGAGTGGCACCCGGTGTGGTCTTCTGCTGCTTGTAGCCCATCCGCCTTAAGGTTAGACATGTTGTGCTTTCAGAGATGCTCTTCTGCATACCTCAGTTGTAACGAGTGGTTTTTTGAGGTACTGTTGCCTTTCTATTAGCTCAAACCAGTTTGGCCATTCTCCTCTGACCTCTGGCATCAACAAGGCTTTTGCGCCCACAGAACTGCTGCTCACTGGATATTTTCTTTGTTTCAGACCACTTTCTGTAAACCTTAGAGATGGTTGTGCGTGAAAATCTCAGTAGATCAGCAGTTTCTGAAATACTCAGACCAGCTTGTCTGGCAGCAACAACCATGCCACGTTCAAAGTCACTTAAATCACCTTTCTTCCTTATTCTGATGCACAATTTGAACTGCAGCAGATCGTCTTGACCTTGTCTACATGCCTAAATGCATTGGGTTGCTGCCATGTGATTACATTAACGAGCAGTTGGACAGGTGTACCTAATAAAGTGGCCGGTGAGTGTATACTGATGATATCCCCTTTTTGGATACCTTGTTTTATTGATTTTTATACCACAAAATGAAGAAAGGATATTTTTGCTATAAAATAAAAATCTACAAAAATACTAGATTTATTTAGCAGTGTTCATATTTTAGGGAGTTTTGATATTTGTAACACAAACACACACACACAAATCCATTTTTGTTTCCACCATTTCTGTGATCTGATAAAACAACAAAAATACTGAAAGGTGTTTTTTTTCCCTTCTTTTTTTTGCAGTGCGATGATGAAAGTATTTCTGTTTTCATTTGTTTATTTATATTCCAGTGTTACATTCCTCTGATTGCTTTCAACCTATCATGTCATTTTGTAACCGAGCTCATAATTTGTCTCATTAATGTCACATGGCTCTGCTTGTGTGCTGATGCATGCTTCATTCTGATGATGAATTTTAATTGTACAAGACAGAAATCAGCTCTGATTAAATTAGCAGGCATGATAAATCTATGCTGCTGGTATTAGAATGCGAGCTTGATGAGTCAAAAATCACAAGAAAGAGAGACAGAGAGAAATTTGGTTTTGACTTGTTGTGTTGAAGAGAAAAGAGCATCTCCAGAGCAGAGCAACTCGGAGAGAATCAAAGACGTTCCGGCTTGAAAACACATCCAGGTTTGGGTTCTGATCCGTAGGGATCCGTTCCGGCAGCGCGGCTCTGACTCACTCATTACTGAACTGCAAAACAAAAGTTGTAGAGGTGCTGGAAAAGCAAAGCCAGACTCACTGCTGGAGCTTCTGTCAGCTCCTGCACTCCTCTATGAGAAACCTGCATGTTTAATGCAAGCTATCAATTATTGACTCGCTGTTTCTTAGATAGGGGTTGGGAAGGGAATACATATATATATATATATATATATATATATATATATATATATATATATATATATATATATATATATATATATATATATATATATATATATATATATATATATATATATATATATATATATATATATAAATACACCTATATACAGTGGCTTTTCAAGAAAGATTTATTTAAACATGCTAAAAATGCTGGGGTGTATCAATTCACATCTGGGTAAAATCTGGATAAAGCCTGTACCATTGAGTTTTATAACAGGTTATAAAATGCTTCCACTTGCTTTTCTTTTATGTACATGGCCCTTTAATTCTGAATGACCCCCCTCTCTGTTCATTGGCTGGTGGCATGTTATAAACTAGTTCCGGACAGGTCATTATTATTCGCGCCAGCCAAGAGAGTGGTCGTGGTGAGTGAGTGCTCCTGTAAAATGTATATTTTTGTTAATCTTTTTGTTTTTATTATTCTCAATGTATCTTTTTTTGTGACTACAACTTTATAATTGCTAATATGCACCCATCATTGCAGGACGATATGTTAAACTGCGTAAACTGATCACTGTGTTTTTACTCTGTTTACCAGGTACATGATGTAATATTTATTACTTTGTTTCTAAACTCACGTTGTGTGTTTACTTGATTATTATTCTTGCCAGCCAAGAGAGTGGTCGTGGATGACATGTTAAACTGCTGAAACTGATCACTGTGTTTTTACTCTGTTTACCAGAATAAAGTGATCTGTCCAAGGTGTGATTGGGTGTCAGATCTGATCTATACTGTACACAACGCAGAGGAAACCGAGTACTAACCGTTACACTCAGCAATTGGGTTTGTCCATATTTTACTCAAATGTGTTTAAACAAGCCAGCATTTTTTTTAGAGCATACAGTATGTCAAGTAATTAAGACTTGTGTTGCTTTGAATGTCATATGTTTTAATTTTTTTTTTGTCACTGCATGACTAAGTCAAATACCTAAAATAATACAGTATTTGTGTGGATGTTATTTTGGTTATTAATAAAAAATAAAAACAATACTGTTTTTGAGATGAAATCCTGTGGTCCGCGAACCGGACCCCCTCCGGCCTAAGGCTGCGCATAGAAATTCTGTCCATAAAAATTATTGGTTATTATTGGTTGGTAGAATTGGTTATTTGCAGACAATGCTGTTCTGTTGGTTTCATCGAACATGGACCTTAAGCATGCACTAGGGTGGTTTGCTGCAGAGTGTGGCGTGGCTGGGATGAAAACTATAGCACCCCCAAGTACGATGCCATGGTGCTCCACCAGAAAAAGGTGGTTTGCCATTTCCAGGTTGGAGGAAAGTTTTGTTCACAAGTAAGGGAAGGATGGAACATGAGATTGACAGGCGGATTGGTGCAGTGGCAGCAGTAATGCGGTCAATGTATAGGTCCGTTGTGGTAAAGAAGTAGCTGAGCTGAATCTACGTTCTTACTCTCACCTATGGTTATGACGGAAAGGACAAGATCTCGGATACAAGCGGCCGAAATGACTTTCCTTCGCAGGGTGGCAGGGCGCACACTTATAGATAGGGTGAGGAACTCTGTCACCCGGGAGGAGCTCGGAGTAGAGCCGCTGCTCCTCCACATCGAGAGAAGTCAGCTCAGGTGGCTCGTGCATCTGTTTTGTATACCTCCTGGACGCCTACCTAGGGAGGTGTTCCAGGCATTTCCCACCATGAAGAGGCCTCAGGGAAGACCCAGGACACGCTGGAAGATGTATGTCGGCTGGCCTGAATGCCTCGGGATCCCCCTGGAGGAGCTGGAGAAAGTGTCTGGGGAGAGGGAAGTCTGGGGTTCTCTCCTGAGACTGCTGCTCCCGCAACCCGGCCCTGGAAAAGCATATGAAAATGAATGATACTGTTTTTAAAAAAGTGATTTAAAAAATCACATCATCAAAATTTAAACAACAAAATAGTTGTAAGTCAACTAGTTGCAAGTGACTTTTAATTATTTTTGGAGTTGTTAAATAATGTATTGCTAAAAACAATTGGGAAAAAAGTAAAACAGCACAACATTTATGATAAAAATGTGTTTTGTTTTGTTTTAAACCGTGTTGATATTTGAAGAATTTTGTGTTTTTTTACTTACACACGTTTGTTTTTGTAAATTGTGAGGACATAACATAAGTTTCCATTGTTTTTATACTGTACAGAACTGTATAAAACTGCCCTAACCCCACCCTATCCCTAAACCCAACCCTCACAGGAAACTGTGGACAGTTTTACTTTCTGAAAAAAGCTATTTATAAGTTTTTTTTAAGCAATGTCCTCATATTTCACCACCTTCTTGTAATACCTCATGTCATTATACAGATTTGTGTCCTGATATGTCACAAAAACATGTGTACACACACTTTTGCACAAATAAAAAAATATTTTAAAAACAATATTACAAATTTAAAAGCAATTATTTAAATATGAAACTTTAGCCATGCCTATTTTCACTTTATATTTACATGATGATGTTTTTTGGATAATTGCTAGAGTGTGCATGTAAAATATAGACAGTGTATATCATACATAAAATGCATTGAGTGCTTTAATAATCAGAGACACTAAATTGTGATGAACTTTGCTAATTCGGTGTATTTCCAACAAAATTATTTCATTATAACATTATATTTCATTATAATGTAATGTTTATTACACTATGTGCAGCTTTTACATCACATGCAGTTATTTTATTGTAAGCTGCTGCACACAAGTTACATTTTGACATGTGCTGAGCTGAATGTTTGCTCTTAAAGATTGGTGTATAATTTACAGCTTTATTTGACAGATCCATGTCTTGTCTGGGATAAAAGAATTGAGATTCCACACATGACTTTTTGTTAGTAGGAAGAGAAACTGTTGAAAAAGTTGCACAAAATCTGTAAAAGTATAGTTAAGTGGAGTTTATTTACAAACTAATTTCGAGAGGATCTCGTGCTTATGATTGCTTGCAGCTGCCCCGCATTATCCAATTGATTATTCACCAATCAGACGATTCCTAGGCCACTATAAGAGCCCTAGGATTCATACCACAGACATCATCATTTTGAAGAATGGGGTGGAAGGTGGGGGGCTTCCACCCCTACACCACCTCCTTTTCTAGATGGGTAGCACGGTGGCCTAGTGGTTATCACTGTTGCCTCACAGCAAGAACGTCTTGGTTCTGACCATTAACAAAATCAGTAGACGTTTCTGTGCGGAGTTTGCACGTTCTCCCTGTGCTCGCGTGGGTTTCCCCCTGGTCCCCCGGTTTCCTCCTACCATCCAAAAACAGGCAACTTTAGTTAATTGACTAATCCAAATTAGCACCATAGACAGGCACTTAGCGGGTAGCTATCTCTTAAGAGCAATATATGTTCATTAGCTTCTACAGTAGGAGAGTTCTCGAGTTCGACCTGAGCTCAAACTCCCCTCTCGCCTTGCAACAGGAGGATCTTTTGAGCTCAGGGCTCTCTCCCGGGACAGCATGCTAAACAAGCTTTATAATCAATCATCAGCTAAGTGTGAACTCTTGAAACAGTTATGGTCTGAGAGTGTGAGTGTTTCAATAGGCAACAATGACAGTGCAAAAACAGAATTGATTCAGCATCATCTGAAAACAATTTGTGCCATAAAACCAATATTGTTTGCTGGATGAGTCAGAAATTTTCTCCTCCAAAAAAAAAAAAAAAAAAAAACACTTTCAAAGACCTGGTTGTAAACAGATTATTCAGCAATCAAATTTAATAGGCAATCTGAAAAAAATAAAACAATAATCAAGGCAAGAATGAATGCCTAAATAGGTTTTCCACTATACAGTAGGAAATGATCCTTTCAGTGTTTTGGGGACATACTACTGTATAGGGCCTGAACGACTTAAAACTTTTTTAAAGTTGACTTTAATGTTACTGGTGATGTCATCAATAAAGCAAGATGCAATTGTTTTGCAACATGCCACAATTTGCAATTTATTTGCAGGTATATGCTCATGCAGTTTGACAGCTCATACAATGCAACATTACCAATTACTACATTTAGTACAAAACAAATGCATTGTAAGCACGATTGCCTCACAGCAAGAAGGTCACTGGTTCGAGCCTCGGCTGGGTCAGTTAGCATTTCTGTGAGGAGTTTGCATGTTCTCGTGGGTTTCCTCCGGGTCATCCGGTTTCCCTCCCCCCAAGTCCAAAGACATGTGGGTAATTGGGTAAAATTTACTGAAGTGTATGAGTGTGTGAATGAGTGTGTGTGTTTCCCAGTGATGGGTTGCAGCTGGAAGGGCATCCGCTACGTAAAACATATGCTGGATAGGTTGGCGGTTCATTCCGCTGTGGCGACCCCTGATTAATAAACGGACTTAGCCGAAAAGAAAATGAATGAATGAATGAAATGCATTGTAAGCACTGTTCGTTTTGTTAACAAAGCAACATTAGCAAGGGCTAATTCTAGTGCAATATAAATAGTAAACACATTGATCTCAGTACATTCTACTAAGAATGTAAGAAAAACAAAAGAAATTACATTTAATTTGATTTCAATAATCCGAGGGCAGTGGTTTCATTTGGTGATCCTAATTTGTGTGTAAGGCTGTCATGTCAAATACCACATTATCTGTGCAGCACAACTAGTTGATGTCAATCAAAAAGCATCTACCAGCATCAACCTCGACTACTCTGTGCAACCCGTAATACACATATTCTAAATTTACTATATTTGCATATGGGTCAAAGATGAGGTGTCCTATTATGTCCTTTAGCTCACCCCTAAAAATTTTGCTTTTTTATTAAATGTTCCAAATCTTTCTAAGTTTCTTTTTTTTTTTAACACAAAAGAAGATGCTTTGAAGCATGATAGAAACCTGTAACCAATGACTTCCAGAGTAGGAAAAACAAATACTATGGAAGTCAATGATTTCCGGTTTCCAACATAAAAAAAAAAAAGTTCTCTTGAAAGACACCCAAATTTATGATATTTTCAGTTTTTGGTGAACTATTTCTTTAATAAAAGTGAAATTATATCTATAAAAAGTATATTAAATAATAGGCCTCACGGTGGCACAGTGGGTTGCACGGTCGCCTCACAGCAAGAAGGTCGCTGGCTGGGTCAGTTGGCATTTCTGTGTGGAGTTTGCATATTCTCCCCGTGGTGGCGTGGGTTTCCTCCGGGTGCTCCGGTTTCCCCCACAGTCCAAAGACATGCGATATAGGTGAATTGGGTGAGCTAAATTGTCCGTAGTGTGAATGAATGAGAGTGTATGATGTTTCCCAGTGATGGGTTGCAGCTCTATGGGCATCCGCTGCATAAAGCATATGCTGGATAAGTTGGTCGTTCATTCCGCTCTAATAATCAATTATAATAAAAAGAAAAATACATTTATGTCATTCAACAAGCCGAAATTATTCATAACCCTGTCGTATACCGTTTGTTTAATAAATATGTTTTGCTCAAATGCACCAAAATATATTACCTATAAACACTCACCGGCCACTTTATTAGGTACACCTTACTAGAACCGGGTTGGACCCCCTTTTACCTTCAGAACTGCCTTAATCCTTCGTGGCATCGTTTCAGCAAGGTACTGGAAATATTCCTCAGAGATTTTGGTCCATATTGACATGATAACATCACGCAGTTGCTGCAGATTTTTGCATCCATGATGCATCCATGATGCGAATCTCCCAAAGGTGCTCTATTGTATTGAGTTCTGGTGACTGTGGAGGCCGTTTCAGTACAGTGAACTCATTGTCATGTTTTAAGAAACCAGTCTGAGATAATTTGCGCTTTATGACATGGGGCGTTATCCTGCTGGAAGTAGCCATCAGAAGATTTCTGACCCTACCATCCGAATGTCGCAACAGAAATGGAGACTTATCAGACCAGGCAACGTTTTTCCAGTCTTCTATTGTCCAATTTTGGTGAGCCTGTGTGAATTGTAGCCTCAGGTTCCTGTTTTTAGCTGACAGGAGTGGCACCCGGTGTGGTCTTCTGCTGCTGTAGCTCATCCGCTTCAAGGTTGGACGTGTTGTGCATTCAGAGATGCTCTTCTGCATGCCTCAGTTGTAACTAGTGGTTATTTGAGGTACAGTTGCCTTTCTATTAGCTCAAACCAGTCTGGCCATTCTCGTCTGACCTCTGGCATCAGCAAGGCATTTGCACCCACAGAACTGCCTCACACTGGATATTTTCTCTTTTTCTGACCATTCTCTGTAAACCCTACAGATGGTTGTGCGTGAAAATCTCAGTAGATCAGCAGTTTCTAAAAAATACTCAGACCAGCCAGTCTGGCACCGACAACCATGCCACGTTCAAAGTCACTTAAATCAGCTTTCTTCCCCATTCTGATTCTCGGTTTGCACTGCAGCAGATCGCCTTGACCATGTCTGCATGCTTAAATGCATTGAGTTGCTGCCATGTGATTGGCGGATTAGAAATTTACGTTAACGAGGAGTGTACCTAATAAAGTGGCCGGTGAGTGTATATTCATTTTCAAAATGGGGTGTACTCATTTATGCTGAGCACTGTATGTGTATATTTATGAACTTGCTGGCAAAGTGTATATGTAATAAAATTCATCAAACAATCACAAGCTTTTCACTATTCCCCTGACCAAAATGAACTTTAATGAAATTTACTTAAAATCTGTTCTGGTGTCTTCATATAAGAAATCATCTGACTCAGAAACAGACTGGTGTTCATAATATTTGCAATGCATAAAGACGCTACAGAAAAGGCTGACTGTCAAGCCCTGTTGTGTGAGGCTGATTGGCATCGCCTCCCAAAGCACATCTACTGAGAATCTCATCTGAATACATGCATTTCAATTGCAGACAGAAACTTGTTATTCAACAGGCCAAAAATAATCATTACCCAACATCTTTATTTTAGAGTGAAGAAGACAATCGACAGGCTTCTCTGAACCGTTCCGGACACTATATTACAAATACATTTACCAGAAAAAAATGACTAATGTAGCTTGTCGTGATTCCTGAATATTACATGAATGCATTAATGGAACATAATCTAATTGGTAAAATCAATCTCAATGAATATTTAGTTGCAAGTAGTGAAATAATTTATACACACGGCCATGTGGGATGTAACTGTCATTTATTATGTAAAGGATTTCAGTGTTTCTTAGCATTTGGTGGACTTTTGAACTTTCTGTACATCATCCTTAATTCCGAGACAATGCTAGAATGTCTTTGGAGCATCATGCGGGTCACGTTTCCATCTGATTTAATATGGTAAATCCTGCGTCTTTAAGCTTTTTGGCATGGCAGTCATTGCTGTAGATGAAAGAAGACATTAGAACTCATCACCGTCTCCGATTTATCAGCATCTAGAGGAGCATTAGCACCTCTTTTAGGACGTGATGAAAAGCCGGAGTGACAGGAAATCTTTGTCTTGGCCGGTTTGCTGGATCTGGTCTCGGTGGATGGAATGGGAGAAATCTCTCGAGGTTATTGGAGGTTGTGTTGGAAAAGGAGGACTTCATTTCAATGTGTGTTTGTGTGGGTGTTGATAACATAAATGTGAAATGTAGCAGGTACTGTGGTGGCTGTCACTGTCATCAATGCAGCTGAGCTCTGCTCTGATTCAAATCGGAAAAACATTTGCTACATATATAAAGGAACGAGTTGTTTTGTGATGCTACTGTGTAGCAAGTACACATATCACATATATGCTCAGCACATACATAAGATAGGCTATGTTGCTTAATGCATTTATAATATTAAGTTGCTATTCACTCATACAGTTCACCCTGTTTAATTTTTTCTTCCTTTATATAATGGGGTATACACAGGGTGCAAGTTACAATTTGAATCTGAGAAAAAGTTCACTCTGTATTTTAAATAATAATGTTAATAACTAAAATAATAGATATCCATTTTACCACCCCTAACGGTTTATACCACTGTGAATGCATAACCGCGTCAATCTATCTGAAAAGTCATTCAACAGTCTGAAATCAGCAGATTTAGAGCACAAATAGACCGATAGAAGAGTTTACAAGACTGTTTTCCCATAAAATAGGTGTTTGTGTCTACATATAGCCTTAAAATAAAGTCAAATTAGATACATAGTTTGACCTAAAGTAAGCTGAAATAGCTAATCAGAGTGTGTTTCCCAAACAACGACATCTTGCGGCTGAACTATCATAGTAAGATGCATCGTTTGGGAAAAGAACAATGTAGTGCTGAGTGTTTCTCAAAACCATAGTTTCTCTGTGGCAGATCCATCATTTAAACCATGTTAGTTAACGTAAAACGTCCATAATGACACTTTAAATGGGGTGAAGGAGTAACTACTTCTTTAGAGAAAAACCTCATGTTTTTTGTGCAAATTATTGTTTTACACGCACACACATTAAAAAAAAAAATCCAATATTAGTTTTGGTAAAAACATGCACTCGTTTTCCATATTAATCGAAATATATGTAATCGACACATATAGGACCAATTTATGTTTCCTTTACAAATATTATTGAGAATATTCCATATACAAATCACTTAGCTAACACATATTCTAATCTCATATACAGTATAAATCATATGAATTGTAGGCTAATTTACAGTAGGCTATTTATTAAGAAATGGAAAAAAAATCCTACTTTTAAATAATAATAATAATTATTTATTTATTTATTTATTTTGTTTATATTTTTGAAAAGTCTATTTTTACAATTTCAACACAATCAAAGCACTGCAGAAATGTTCTAACCAACAGGCCCATGTCATATACAGTACAGATACTTAATAAATAACCTAATATAAATTAAAACCATCAATGTATGCTATATATATATATATATATATATATATATATATATATATATATAGATAGATAGATAGATAGATAGATAGATAGATAGATAGATAGATAGATAGATAGATAGATAGATATGTTTTTACCAACTTTGGAGATGTAACAGAGCCTAAATTCTGTTTTTAAATAATAGGTCACCTATAGCTTTCGTCATGAGCCACGGCGGTGTTCAAAATGGCAAAAATGTTTTCGGAAACGCCGCCCAGGTTAAAATACACTTAATAGCCTATCCCACAAAACACTAAAAACTTAACTTAAAATTATTGTTTTTTAACAAATAAGATATACTTTCAATAAATACATAAACTTGATTCACTGAACATTGCCAAAAAAGTTGACCCCCCCCCCCGATCGTCAATGTATAATTCGCACACTGGGTTTATGACTTTTAATTTTCAGACATCCAGCCTAATGACTTCCGGTGAACTGTCTTTCCATTGCAAAATCGCCACGTTTAAGATCTGTTTTCTTTAAAAATAAGTGATCTTCACTGCCTGATAGATATAGACTATAAAGTGGGTCTCAGACTGGACAAAAAAAGCACTGTGGTAAATTCCATCTCTTTAATAAATGGAAATGTTTTTTACCCCAGTATTTTCAATGGAGTTTCTGCACTAGCCTGCTGCCACTGGCGGTGCTTGAATTTACACTTTACGC
The DNA here is from genome assembly GCA_903798195.1 of Danio kyathit. Lineage (NCBI taxonomy): Eukaryota > Metazoa > Chordata > Actinopteri > Cypriniformes > Danionidae > Danio > Danio kyathit. Next base: position 40,433,167 of record LR812529.1, read on the forward strand.
CTGTCATCTCATTTTATGCTTGAACAACTAAATGAATGCTTATGTTTACTTACTGATTGTATTTCAATTACATTACAGTGTCGATGCTGTAAAAGCAACCTTATCAAATTAAAATAGTCACATTAACCTTTTTTGGAAGTTTACTGTTGGCTGAAAAACACTAGCTGTGCATAGAGCCCATTGTGGTTTTACTGTAGTAACCAGATTTTGATTATTGATTTCCAATTTTATAATGAAGCTATTTTTCCCTTCACAAATACCATGGTTAAACAGTGGTTAAAGCAGTGAGATAGCAAATTAGTGGTTATTGTTTGTTTGTTTGTTTGCTAGACTTTATTAATCCCAAAGGGAAATTCACATGTCAGAGCAGAGCTCTCCATACTAAAAATAGATCAAATATGGTACATATACAGTATATAAAAACAATAATAAAATTACATTCATACAACACACCTTAGTTTCAAACAACGAGTAAACACTTGTCCATATCTAATAACTATTACAATTCAGCATAATTCATCTAGTAGGATTTTGGTTATACAATCTGATCACTGTTGGTAAAAATGACTTCCTGTATCTTTCTCTGTAACACCGGGGTTGAATTAATCTGGCACTAAAAGAGTTTGCACACGCTTGGACTGTATCAAAAAGGGGATGATTATCGTGGTTCATAGACAAATTTATCCATCATTTGATCATGTGCAATCTCTTCTATAGTGAGTAGTACACACCCCACAACAGAACCTGCCCTTTTTACAAGCTTATTTAATTAGTTTTTCTCCTTCTCCAACAGTTCCCCTCCCCTGCAGGTTACAGCACACAGGATCACAGAAGACACCACAGAATCATAAAAAGTTTTTAACATTGTCTGACACACACCAAAGTACCTCTTAATAAATAAATGCAACTCTGACACTTCTTATTCATTCATTCATTTTCTTTTCGGCTTAGTCCCTTTATTAATCCGGGGTCGCCACAGCGGAATGAACCGCCAACTTATCCAGCATATGTTTTACGTAGCGGACACCCTTCCAGCCGCAACCCATCACTGGGAAACATCCATACACACATTCACACACACTCATACACTATGGTCAATTTTAGCATACCAATTCACCTGTACCCGCATGACTTGTGGGGGAAACCGGAGCACCCGGAGAAAACCCACACGAACATGAGGAGAACATGCAAACTCCACACAGAAATGCCAACTGATCCAGCCGAGGCTCGAACCAGCACTACCTGCTAATAATAGCTACTACCCAGACTAATAAATGGACTAAGCCAAAAAGAAAATGAATGAATGAATGAATGAAAAGCAGCATTGCATCACTTCACTCCAGACACAGAGGCAAACCACATTTACAATGTTTTTATTCAGATTTCCTGATATGTTTGCCAACATTTCATAGATTTTGTGTTAAAAAAAAAAAAAAAGAGGGATTGCACTTACTAATTAAAGTGTAAAATTGTTTGTAACATTGTAAGCTTTAGACCAGGATTTTTCTTTTCAAATATGTCTGTCCATTAGGATGTACAATGGGTTCAAGATCTGTTACTGAAATTAAATCTCCAGTAATGCTGTGTGTATATATACGGTTGAAGTCAGAATTATTAGCCCGCCCTCCGATTTTATTTCTTTTTTTAAATATTTCCCAAATGATGTTTAACAGTGCAAGGAAATTTTCACAGTATGTCTGATAATATTTTTACTTCTGGAGAAAGTTTAATTTTGGCTAGAATAAAAGCAGTTTTCACTTTTTTATAAACCATATTAAGGTCAAAATTATTAGCCCCTTTAAGTTATTTTTTTTCGATACTATATCTATGTACAATTCAATTGCTGAAGCAATTTCATAAGCAGAATATACAGATCTTGAAGTTCTTGAGCATATAGCAGATGGAAATATCTCACATGTGGACATTATGTGAAGTAATGAGGAAGATGAAGAAAAGGTTTTTTCATAAAGAAGGTGCAATCTATACAACAAAACCATCCGAATTAAAGTCAAAATGTTACAATGTTAATGTTTGTTATTTTGAAAACAAATTTTAAGATTCTAACAGCAATCATGTATGTTTTTGTTGTATTTTATGTTGGTATAATGTCCGGGAAGTACTGTTCTGACCTGGTTCTGACCTGATGTCCATTGAAATGGACAAAAATATATATACCTAAAGGGTGCTTTTATTATTGTAGCCTAATTTGGTCTCATTTATAGGAGCCTCAAGAACTATGAAAACAGACTTACATTTTTTAGAAACTTGCAACATAATTCGGGTCTGAAGGGGTTAACGTAAGACAGCGCGCCGTTAATGGAAACGTGAATGTAGGAGACTTCCGGTGAAATTATCTGTACAAAACATTGTTTACTGCGTGATATTGCTGCTATTTCTTATTTGATGTGTTGAAGTTAAAGCAAAACTAACGTTTTTAAGTACAAATTAAATAGGCTAGTAAATTTAACGTTACTTCATTTAATTATTTTCTAATTATTTAAATCTACAGCGGCTAATGAACCGGAAGTTATAATACATAAATAGCTGCCATCGAGATTCGTTCGAGTTGCGTAGATGTTTTCAGTACGCGTGGACTGTAGACTGACGTACATGTACATTGTCTTAACAGTTTATGAATAATTTATGGTTGTTCTGTTTTCGTTAAATCTTATTTGCTTATCACGGCATTCTAGAGTACTTTTTGAAACGTCAATAGCGCCATCGAGTGGAGATGCTACTCTTGATCGTAAGTAAATAACCTCAAGAAAGCATTGTATTATTGCTGTTTAAGTGTCTGTTTTTCCTGTTCTGTTGGTCTTTTAATGCACTTCAGCTGTAGCTTTAACGTTAGCTAACATACAAGCGATTTCACGTAACTTAGGCATATAGCTCTCTGATTAACATTCTGATTATGGTAACGTTGGTTTTATTTTCGCACATTCATTCATTTTAATGATGTCTATATTGTTTACCACGTCAAAATTGAGGTAAAGTTGGTTTTATATTCTCACATTCGTCCAGTGACAATTTGTGACACTGTCTCTATATTGTTTACCACGCTATTTTAAATGTTCAATATTAAGGTAAAGTTAACCCTTTCATTGAGGTAAATATTCACACATTCAGACTTTCCCCTTAATAATGTAGTTTCAGAAAAGTCGAGCAAATAGTGAAATCATATTAGCAGACAATGACTATTAAAGTACTACATTGTTCACAGTCATTTAAATAGTGTTTATGTTGTTTTAAAGTAATAAATTTCATGAGGTTGTTGTACTATAGTCATTTGTTGCAAATATGATTCTATTTATATTTTCTAGATATTTTAATATATTTAAATGAATAACATTATTAGTTTTTTTGTATATTTTAATGCTTTATTTTTTAAGGAGAAAGTCTGAATGTGCGAATATAAAGCAAACTTTACCAGTGAGACGCAGACTATATTGTCCACCATGCTACTTTGTATATTGTGTCAGAAATCTCATGTAAGAATGACTTCAAAAACAACATTATCACTATTTCAATGACTGTACTTTGATAGTCATTGGCTGCTAATATGATTTCTCTGTTTGCAATACTTTTCTGAATCTATATTCAGGAGAAAGTTTGAATGTGCGAATATAAAACCAACTTTACCTCAATATCATTCTGGAGGTTGTGAAGGTTTTGTTTCTTAGTTTTAGATTGATGTGCAATAATAATATAGACAAAATTCCAGTTAAGTTATCTGCCTTCCACAGACAAGTGCTCCTATCATGGTCGTTAATATACAAGCATCATTTTTCCCCACATCGCTATTTCATTTGGAATGACAGACACATTTTATACAAACGCAAATCTCTTCATTCATTCATTCATACATTCATTCATTCATTCATTCATTCATTTTCTTTTCGGCTTAGTCCCTTTATCGCTGCCGTCACGTCATCCAGGTGGATGCTGGTGGTTGAGGAGAATTCCCCAAAAATGTGTAAAGCGATTTGATTGTCTAGAAAAGCGATATATAAATGTAAAGAATTAATATTAATCAGGAGTCGCCACAGCGGAACGAACCGCCAACTTATCCAGCATATGTTTTATGCAGCGGATGCCCTTCCAGCCGCAACCCAATGCTGGGAAACACTCATACACATACACTACGGCCAATTTAGCTTTTTCAATCTCTTTTTTAAAAAAATTAGTTTGACAACTAAATTAATTTAGTTAGTAAGTTATATAATAAAGAAGGTATTCTCTTTTCTTACAATAAATTCCTCTCTCAATAGAAAATCTCAATTACCCAACAAGAGTTTTCAACTGTTATTGGTTCAATTCCTTTAGGTGCCCATATGAGGTATTTAGAGGTATTAATCATGACCATTACTGTAACTACTATTCAATCTTATTGAATGTCTTTATTAAAGGGTGAATTGATTTGCTTGGAAAAAAGTGTGGCTGTCACCACAGAATTATCATGTTAGAAATAAAGTTAAAGAAATATCTTATAAACTTCTCCACAGATTTTATCCAGCAAAACATTATTTTCTAAAATTTAAAAGTGGGATTGATGTAAATCGTGTTTTTGTAATTAATATGTGGACTTACTCAGTCAACTTATAGGGTGAGGTTTGTTATTTTGTTATTAATTTTGTATTAATTATTATTAGTGTTCTAAACTCTCTTATTGTTGTGGGAAAAAGTACTTTTTGGCTTTACTGTCTACCCTAGTCAAGAGGAAAATAGTTTTTATTTAATTAATTTACTTGTATTGTTAACAAAATTTTACATTCATAAATGTAAATTCACTAATAAGAAACCAAATTTTAAGGTATTGATGACTGAAATATGCTTGTATAGTAGACTCTCTAAATAATAGAGGTAAAGTTGGTTTTATATTCGGATATTCAGACTTTCTCCTTAATAATATAATTTCAGAAAAATATTCTTTGCAAATTCTAAATAGGGAAATCATATTAGCAGCCAATGACTATCAAAGTACAACATTGTTCGCAGTCAATTAGATAGTGTTAATGTTGTTTTGAAGTCATACTTGCATGCTAATTCCGATTGAATATTCAAAGTAACATGGTAAACAATATAGAGACTTCTAAATGACAGAATATAAAACCAACTTTACCTCTATCTCTAAATAAGAAAGCCCTACGCACTTTAAACATTTGTGAATTCTTTAACCTCTTAAGGCCCAAGCTGTCTTTTTACATCTATTTTTTATTTCTCTTTGCTATTTGGGCTTATTGGAACGTAATTAGAATAAAATCTAAGTATCATCTTTTGATATGATGTACTTTTAGAGAAAAATGATGTCCATATATGTGCACTCGTGGTCCGAATTTACATAAAACATAATAAAGTCAACTTTTTGTGTAATAGAATGAAAAACTCACTCAAACTTATTTATGCCTTGAACAAAGCAGTTTTTTCCATTTTGCATTAATAACACATACACACATATTTTTTTGAACATGTTTTGACTATCAGTAAAAACTATTTTTTTGCCCATTTTGGACAGTTAAAATAGTGTTTGGGACATTTCATATGCTGCAAAACAGTTGCAGGGTGACACTGTATGTCTGTAACAAAATATAAAACCTAAGACATAAGAGCTAAAATGTGCTGTCCACGTATGTGGCCACTAAGCCCTAGGAGGATAATGTATTTATTTGATTATTACATATGTACTTATGTACATTTTGTAATTTTGTATTTTATTTATAATTTCCCCCTGGCATGTATATTTTTGTACTGTTAACATTTTATAAGCTGTTCTTTAGATAAAAAAGGTTTTGTTTCCTGCACAAATCACTTTCGATATACACATGATTTAGCTAATGACATGACAAGCAGATGTTGTGCTTTTTTTACCTAAAGGCTTTTTATACAGTATGTTGTTTATAGTATTAATGTACGATTACTGCATCTTTAACTAATTTATTATTTATTTATTATTTATTAATTTACTAATTTATTTATTTATTAACTTCCAATAAATAAGAGATATATGACCAACATTCTTATATTCCCAATATTGTGATATTTGAAAAGAAATTATCTGAATGGCATGTCAAAACTTTTAAATGTTAGATATTAATACATATAATAAGATATAATAGATTTTTTTTTCAACAGAACAAAAAAAAATGTAATTCTTACTAGAGCTGCACGATTCTGGCTGAAATGAGAATCGCGATCTTTTCGCTTAAAATAAAGATCACGATTTTCTCACGATTCTGTAGATGTAAAATAAAGGTTATGAGTAATATGAGTAGGCTATTTTTATTCATTCAGAATACAACTATTCAGAATTCTGATGTTGAATTATTGTGTTTGAGACATAGGCTTGCAATCTGTCATTGGCAACATTGTTAGACCATTTTTTTCTACTGGTAAAATGAAACATTATCAGATTCCCCTCTTGCATTATATTCAACATTATATAGGCTAGAGTAGCTATACTGAGACTGTAAACATTTATTCTCATGCACAACACTCTGTTCGCTGTGAAAGAAAAACATATTAAATGCTTGTCGTAATCATAACTGTAAAATGCGATATCTATTTAAATGATGTGCGCGCGCTTTTGGTTTCATTTTCACTGCTAAGTGTGGTATTTCCCGCGCGGCTCCCAAACGATCGCTCTGTGCCACAAACTGAATGTTATTTACAAATGTATTACCTGTTATTCACAGCCTATGCAGGTTCTGATCACTAAAGTAGACCTCATTCACAGGCGCGCGCACCCCCTCTCTGTGGTAACAGCTCACCCAGCTCACGTCACGTGTGATTTCGCGGCCACGAATACATCATTACATGAAGACAGAAATTGCATTTTTGGTTGAATTATACCTTATAAATACAGTATATGACTCTTTCAACACCATTTGGAGGTGTCCACGTTGCTAAACATTGGAAAACAACTAGAAGACTTGTGCGGCCGTCTTTGCTTCTCTCCTGAACTTGAAAATATGATTGGCAGAATCGTATAAATGCTGGATTAAGATCGTCTAGGGCAGGGGTAAGGAACCTATGGCTCGGGAGCCACATGTGGCTCTTTGACCAAAAATATGTGGCTCTCCAGATGTCTCTCTTCAATAATTTTTTTAAAGTGAGTGGTGATGGCAAAAAGAAATAAATCTATAAATTGTCCTTTCTTCATACATTGTGATGCGTCATATTTGTTTATTTGTTGTGCATGGATATAAATAAAGTTTTCTGTGTGTTATATGGCTCTTTAAAAAATGCATTTGCCAAAAAAAATCAGAAATGGCTCTTTGCTGAAAAAAGGTTCCCGACCCCTGGTCTACGGGGGTCGAATCGAGATCGCGATCTTTTTACGATTAATTGTGCAGCTCTAATTCTAACTGCACATTGTAATTATTTTTTTTTGCAAAGCTGTAAATAAGACAAAAACTTTGTATTTTTACAACAATACAAAAATCATGTGTTGTTTTGTTTCAAATGTATCTTTTTTTAATACATTAAAGAAGGACTAAATCTTTCCGGGTTCAACAAGCACTACAAAATTATTCCATAAACCTTACACAATATATTCATAAAACCAGTTTTAAATCTTTTAGACAGTGCACAAAAATCCAATACATATCCAAACAAACCTTTCCTCCCCCTGTAACATCTCATAAAACCTCATTATGCATTTAATGACCTGTAAGTGTTTACTGTCTACTGTAGTCATCTTAAAATTAGTCAGTGTTGTTCCCTCACTCAAACCATGTTGTTTTGAAGCCTATATAGCCAATGTTCTCTCTCGACCCCATGAACACACTGTATGACTGCTGGGAAACAGCAGCGCTACTCTTGCCTATGTGATGGTTTTGCTGCAATATCACACCAACAAGTTCACTCTTCACATTCACATCCATATTTAATACGGGGAGCTGGCTGTGCTGCCACCTGTCAAGTACCCCTCACACACACACACACATGCGCGCACTGACCCCTGTGGGTTTGCAGAGGGAGATAAGGGCTCTTGTGGGCATCAAACTGAAGCTTGAAAACTTGCATGGGTACGATTGCTTCTGTACCAGTCAAGAATTCTATTATATAAACTTGTCACGAGCACAATTAATGCACGAGTTTAATAATGACGTCAGAGGGTTTTGTTTTTATTGCTTGATTTCTATTTTAGGAATGTAAAAAGAACAAGCAGTGCACCTTGCAAAACATAATCTCTTATAGTTTATCGTTCACCTCTGAAATTCAATTACATATTAGATGCTGGGGAGAATATTTTTCAATTGAAGAGGTCTCTTATGAGCAGAGATATTAGGAACACTTCATGATGTTAGCTTGATTGTGTTGCTGTGTTCTGACAACACTGCTGCGCACTGTAGAGCAGCAGACTAAATTTGGATACTGGCCTGTCTTTAGGGCACAATATGTAAGAATTGTTTCATTAAAATATCCAAAAATGGGCGGCACAGTTGTGCAGTTGGTAGCGCGATCACCTCACAGCAAGAAGGTCACTGGTTCGAGCCAATTAGCATTTCTGTGCGGGTTTCCTCCAGGTGCTCCAGTTTCCCTCACAGTCCAAAGACATGTACTATAGGTGAATGAAGCTAAATTTGCCGTAGCGAATGTGTGTGAATTCGGGATGCACAATATATCGTTTCAGCATCGATATCGCAGTATGCGTTTCCGCAATAGTCACATTGCAGAATGTTGATCTGATGTTATAATTGACTAGCAGCTACATTTGAAAACGCTTATGATTTGTCATTGCAATGTTTAACCATAAAGTTACCAAAAACTTTTTAAGACTCACCTCTTTAGTAGTGTTTTTAATGTGTGATCTACTGTATTGTTGTCTTACTTATTGTTATACTTTCCTACTTATTGTTTTTACTGTTTTATTTTATTTTTATTTCTTGCCTCGTAGTGCTTTGAGCTTGAGAAAAGTGCATAGCAAATAAAATGTATTATTGTTGTTATTATTATTATTATTATTATTATTATTATTATTAAAAAAACCTTTATTATTTATGTGTGTTTTTAGAGCCTGCGACTGTGAGCATTTTTGAAAAGTCAGATTAAAATATATTTAGGCATAAGAAATGATGTTTTTAACTTGATGAATTGTATTTATGTAAACATGATAAACCATACAGTGATATTTTACATTTGATTATTAAATTTGTCTATCTCAATATTGCTAAACGTCTAAAAAATCATAAAAAAAAAGTGCATTTTATTTGTACAGTATATTTTTTTGCAGAAGCTCTCCCTTGTAAAATCATCAAAATGTATCTAAAGTTATAAATTCTTTCCAAATAGACTTATTAATTTCATCTGGTCAAATTATACTCAGTATCGCAATATATTTCGCAGAAAAATAAAATATTGCAATGTCAGTTTTTTCTAATATCGGGCAGCACTAGTGTGAATGCAAGAGTGCATGGGTGTTTCCTAGTGTTGGGTTGTGGCTGGAAGGGCATCCGCTGCGTAAAACATATGCTGGATAAGTTGGAAGTTCATTCTGCTGTGGCGACCCCTGATGAATAAAGGGACTAAGCCGAAGAAAAATGAATGAATGGATATCCAAAAACCACTAGAACAATGTTTTATATTTGGCTGACTTATGTATTAGCATTATCTAAGATGTTTAGAAGAATGTTCAAATCCATAGAAATTAGCAATTTTAACTAGTGACATGTGCCAATACGTCTAATGACGTCACACACCCAGTTTGGTTTTATAGAAAACATCAAAACACCGAAGACGATTTAATATGTTGTGTGTTTTATTACACGTAAAATGTATTTAGTATGATAAAACAGCTCTGCTTTTTCCCCACATGATCATGTGAGGAAGAACTGGAAGAAGTAGACTGTAGCATAATAAAGTCTCTCGTTTCGATTCAATGTCTTACTCTACTAAGTGTTGATGAATACTTCAGCTCATCCATCAACATAATTTCTTTAGGAGTCTCATAGGATGTAATAATGAAGACCACAACACCCATGATTCCACACTCAGTCACAGCATCATCAAACTATGCCTTTGTTTGTTGTGAATACACTCCCTCTAGTGGTGAAAATTACATGCTGTGCCTTTCAAGACAGTAAATCCAAAGCAATGTTCGCAACAAGAATAGTAACTATAAAGTTAACTATATATATATATATATATATATTTTTTTTTTTTTTTTCCCCAAATGCATAATAACTTTCTATTTATTGTAAGTGTATCCCTTTAACAGTTTTTCGCTCTTCTTTGATCATATTAAGGTGCGATCTGTATTCTTTATTTTGATGAATAAAACAATACAATAAACATGCATACTGTTTAAGGCATCTTTAGATACCCTCATCATCATGCTAATGATTAAGTGTTTAGACTGCCATTGGTGATGCATCAACTTTCAATATGTCTTGTTTCAGATTTGTTAATTATTCAAGCTTGAGCATCCAATCTAAAGATAAACCAACGCATTTTGCTTTTGAATGCCCCAAGCTGTCCAGCATTGACAGGGAGCAGCTTCAGAGACACAGCACTTTGTAAATCAATGGTTGTTATTGACTAGCATGTTGAAGATCACTGCAGGTTCTCTATTCAGTATGCCTCTGTAGAACTGGGGTGTATCTGTTCTGACTATGCAGCACATTTTCATGCATACAGTGTAATATGTATTGCATATACAGTATATATTGGAACAAGATTGTAACAGACAAATTTTCATGCACACCATGACATTCATAAATTTACATTGTACATTTTTAGAGTACATATTTATGACAGTGATATACTTATTCATATTTTTGTAGTTTACAGTACATGGTTATTAAGGTATATTTTAAACAGCCAAAATGCAGAAAAAATGATCTCTCTTATTATTCTTTCTTTTTATTTTTTACACTTTTTTTAAAAATATAATATTTGGTGCTTTTTGTTTCTTTTTATATTTTAAATATTTTAAAATAAAATACATTCTGCACTTCTCATCATCATTGTTTTCATTTTTAATCAGTTCATAAATGTCCTCAAGATGCATCTTTATTTTTTTTGCAGTACCCCTTTAATTAAAGGCCACATTGACATCATCCAGGAAAGGACGTCACTTTGGAAGATTAACAGCACAAATTTATGTAAGTATGAACAGTGGATTTGAAGCAGTTACTGGTGGTTTATTTGCATACATAGCTTTGTCTGACTTTTAAAAAATCCAATTCAGCTCTTTCAACGGAATGTTAAAAGAAAAGAAAATGAAGTTGACACATTTGTTGTTCTGGTCGGATCCAATTTGTTGTTGAAAATTCTTTGTTGTCGTTGCACAAAAGTCCTTGAGCTTTTGCATGCAAAATAGGTGTTATGAAATAAATGTGCAATAAAATGTGCCTCAAGAACAAAGTAATGCTTTAGATTTGGTTGTTATGGTTTCAGTTGCTTTTAGGAGTGATTCATAAAGTAATGTAAATGCAGTTCTGTTCTTCAATATATCCCATTGCATTGTGACATGCGTTTTTTTAATGTATTGTTGCATTTTTGAGAGTGTATGTTAAGTTAAAAGGACATTTGCGTTCTGCCCGTTTATTTACATAACAGCAGCTTTTTGGTGGCCTGACAATGTGGGTTTTTAAGATATTTTATTACATTGCATTACATTATAATTTGTTCAGTATATGAGTTAACAACAACCATAGACTATAAGACCTTAAATGTTTGTTTACATACTTGATATCAACTTCTGGCATGGAATGCACAATTTTTATTTCCATACTTTTATATTATACACTCACCAGCCACTTAGTTAGGTGCACCTGTCCAACTGCTCGTTAACGCAAATTTCTAATCAGCCAATCACATGGCAGCAACTCAATGCATTTAGGCATGTAGACATGGTCAAGACGATCTGCTGCAGTGCAAACCAAGCATCAGAATGCGGAAGAAAGGAATGGTGTGGGGGGATATTTTTTGCCACACTTTGGGCCCATCAGTACCAATTGAGTATTGTGTAAATGCCACAGCCTACCTAAGTACTGTTGCTGACCATGTCCATCCCTTTATGACCACAGTGTACCCATCTTCTGATGGCTACTTCCATAGCGCGAATCATCTCAGACTGGTTTCTTGAGCATGATAATGATTACATTTACATAAACAACAGCAATCGAATTATTTGCCTTAATCTGAATAAGACAATAATATGATTAAGGTGTTTACATGAGTTGCTTATTGAATGTTCCTTTCATGATCCCGTTTTACATGTTATAGCACATAATTCGATTAAAGGTGCTGTATGTAAGTTTTTGACTCTTCTAAAGCATAAAAATACCATAATATGTGTGCAGATATTTAAGAAACATCCCAAGTGAACATACTTGTTTAACTGAAAAACAATGCTGAAGTCAGATATTCTGCTTTGAAAATGGGTTTTCCGTGCCGGAACTCTGTCTTTGTTTAGATAAATTTCATATGCACCATGCCAGTTTAGCCAATTATATGTCAGCACCCTGGGTTGCCTTGTTGGAAAACAGCGTATTTCATTCATTCATTCAGAAAGACTCTGAAAGCATGCGTCCGTGACCAAAAAGAACAGTATGGGAGACAGATGCAGTTCCACATGAGGTTATTAATTAGCAAATTACATAAATATTACGAACGTAAACATTAGGTGAGCAGGTTACAATTTAACCGCGTGTCCTAACAACACGCTGTGACGAGAGAGGCAGTGATCAGCTATTTGGCTGTTTGCACCAGACGAAACACGGCAGAAATGTAAATACAGCCTTTCAGAAGCACAGAATATGCACTCGCTCACGAAAAGGTAAGGTTTAGAATCTATTTAATACATGTTAACCCACTTTAACATCAATGTAGATGCTGAATCACTCATATGTGTTTAGTTCTAAAGTTCAATTTCAGACGGTTTATTGTATTTTCAAGATCTGAGGTGAACTTTCTGCTTTCAGTATATGGCAACAAATGCCATGTAAAATGCATTCAAACTCGCATTGTTAGCATTTAGCACAGAATAAAGCACACAAGGCTTACCTGAGGTGATCTAGCTGTCATAGGTTTCTGTTGTTCAGCTGTGAGAAATAGAAGCCGCTTCTAATATATCAATTCGAGGTGTTGGTTAGGACAAAAACTCCTTTTAATATGGAAAATATTCCCTCTATCGCGTGTCGTTGCTTTTATTTAGAACACAGTTTAAATCACTCGCTCCTGTACACAATCTGGCATCCCAGCGTACTTTTATTATGATCCAGGAGTGCAATACCTAGTTCAACCACTGGGTGTCAAACTTACATACTGCACCTTTAACATCATTGCGTCACCGTGCTATCCACGTTTCTTCCGGAATTCCATGTTATTTCGGGTGTTTTATTTTTAATGTGTCTACTTTAACTGCAGTTTGGCACTTTTACTTTCATTCAGGAACATTTCATGCATGTCTCCATCACAAACGAGATATTGGATGTGAGTGTGAACTGCTGGAAGAGTGTTGTTTTAAGGTAATTTGATACCGCACGCCGTCTGGGGAAAAAAACCTCCACATTTCGCGATGCAGGTGTCTGTGTTCCTTCACTGACTGAATAGGTGCATAGAATAGTGTCAAAAAGCTGTGTGTGTATGAAATATCCTGTCACAAAATGTGGCAAATCCTACACGGCGGTAATAGTTTGATTGCGGTGTTTACATGTGTGTACTGCACTTCAATAATGCGACTAAAATTGGCGTACTCTACCTGTCTGAATTAGATTTCTGTTTAGTTCAATTATGACCTTAATTGGATAAAATTAATCAAAAATCACTGCTTACATGGTAGAGTCTTAATCAGAGTATTGTCTTAATCGTATTAAAATGAGATTATTGGTGTCCATGTAAACAGACTCAATGAGTTGCCTCCACAGTCACCAGATCTCAATCCAATAGAGCACTTTTGGGATGTGGTGGAATGGGTGATTCACATCATGGATGTGCAGCCGACAAATCTGCAGCAACTGCGTGATGCTATCATGTCAATATGGACCAAAATCTCTGAGGAATATTTCCAGTACCTTGTTGACTCTATGTCACGAAGGATTAAGGCAGTTCTGAAGGCAAAAGGGGGTCCAACCCGGTACTAATAAGGTGTACCTAATAAAGTGGCCGGTGAGTGTACTGTAAATTGTGGCCATATAAACCTATAGAAACCAATCAAAATCCTTCTGCTACTCTCAAATGCGCACAGTCCAGTTCAGTTTCAATTCTGAACGCAAGAATGTGTGATGAAATGCACCCGAGTAAGGTCAATTCATCAGCTCAAGCTGGATCTTTAAGATGTTGCATTCTAGCCATTCAGCCAGTTGATTTCAAAAACATGCACTTTTGCTCAAGCCTAACAAGATCTCGGATAATCTAATACCAGCAAGTGAGCAGATTACCAGCCCTCCAGCAAACTGCAAAAAAAACAACAAATGCAGACAGCAGCAAAATGCCATGGTGTTCTGATTAGCCGTATGTCATGCAAATACGAGTGCTGCGTTTTCATATGCCATCCTGTGCTCTGACATTACCTTCCTCTTCTGTTCATTTAACAATAATGCCAAAAGGATGATGTACTGCGAGTGTGAGTACGGCTCTTTTTTTGTTCCGCTAGTTACTCTGGTCGCTCATTAGAAGTCTGTTGAGTCATGCATATAATGATACATTCTGAAAAACCACTTGCATTCATATCAGAGTCTTGAACCCAAATCCCTGCAGGTTTGCCGAATGATAACTTGGTAATGTAGCTCATAATCTCTCTACGTCTTGCTGACAATGTGTTTACAAGTGTGAAATACTGCAGTGTAGAAGATGTAAAGTGGAGAATTTATTTGAGATGAATTGTAGTGTTGACGATTGTTTGTATTGTCTGTTATTTAGAAAGGGAACTATGTAAATTAGGTAGAGGAGAAAACACCCCAACAATTTAATTTGTATGTCAGTTTGAATGCTATGTTTGTGTTATTTTGGGATCACCGATTGAAGATTCTATTAATAGTTTGAATTAGATTATATTTTTTATATTTATTGTAATTAAAATGTTTGTTTTTAACATATTTTTGTATTTCTATATAATTCCCTATTTTTTTCTTATTTGTCTTTTTATTTTAATTTAAAGGGGACCTATTATGCCCCTTTTAGCAAGATGTAAAATAAGTCTCTGATGTCCCTAAAGTGTGTATGTGAAGTTTCAGCTCAATATAACCCACAAATAATTTTTTATAACTCTTTAAAACTGACCCTTTTAGGCTTTTTAAAAAAGAGGTGGAGCTATAAATGCCTATGTGTCAGCATAATGGAAGATTCAAAACTACTGGCAGATGGCTGCTTCTCACTTAGGACTGTTTATGCTAACGAGGGAGAGATCGACACTAATGGGCGGGGCTTTCCCGCTCTGATGACATGTACAAAGGGAACATGTCAATCAAAGTGTTTCTGCAGACTGCTTTTATGAAGTGTGATTATTCATTCATTCATTCATTTTCCCTTGGCTTAGTCTCTATTTTAGGGGTCACCACAGTGGAATGAACCGCCAACTATTCTGGCATAAGTTTTACATAGCAGTAGGCTTAGCACAATACTGGAATTCGGTACCAATCGATACTGAAATTTTGCTAACATTTGAGCACTGTTGAACATGTTCTTAAACAGAGCTGATTTGCTCAACAGACATGACTGTGATTGGCCATGAAGGTCATCAGTTCACCAAACTCACCGCTGTTTACTGAGTGTAACCACAAATACAGGGACACTGGAGTGCTTTAAAGCTGCGATTCATCAGCGGATCACTCCTATGTCAGCTTATAGACAAACCAGCTGATTGGCGTGACTTTGAAACACTCCAGTGTCCCTGTGTCTGTGGTTACACTCAGTAAACAGCGGTGAGTTCAGTGAACTGATGACCTTCACGGCCAATTACAGTCATTTCTGTTGAGTATGTGAACACAATAGCAAATCAGTGGTGTTTAAGAACGTGCTTAACAGCGCTTAAATATAAGCGGGAAATGGACGTTTTTAAAATTTCAGTATCGATTGGTATTTAATTCCAGTATCATGACAACCCTATGTAGCGGACACACCTAAGTGTGATTATAAAAAATAGAATTAATACATTTTTACCAATAGAGGCTGGTTATATTTACACACTGTTGCCACACAACTGTGTTTAAACCCCTTATAAAAGTGATTTTTCCTTTTAAGTTAAACTAAATGAAAAATAGAAATACCCATGTATACTGTTTGTAAAATTTCTGGCATGAAACTATGCGTGCACAGGCTGATAGGTCACCTCATCTGCTCCTGTATCATTAACTACATGGTGCAGGAGATTGGTTGCTCTCACCTCGGCAGCCAATGAGCTTGATCCTCATCAGTTTAAAAACTCTGCGTCACTCTACGCAGTTTAAGCTGCAGCGCGTTTTCATAGAGCCTCCTCCACCCCATCTCCACCTGTGTTTAGATAACTAGATTAAGTAGGTTAACTAGGCAGGTTAGGGTAATTGGGCAAGTTATTGTATGACGATGGTTTGTTCTGGAGACTATGGAAATAAAATATAGCTTAAAGGGGCTAATAATTTTGTCCTTAAAATGGCTTTTAAAAAATTAAGAACTGCTTTTATTCTAGTCGAAATAAAACAAATAAGACTTTCTCTAGAAGAAAAAATATTATCAAACATACTGTGAAAATTTCCTTGCTCTGTTAAACATCATTTGGGAAATATTTAAAAAAGAAAAAGAAAGTTAAAAGGGGAGCTAATAATTCTGACTTCATTTGTATATATTCATTACCATACTAAATCCTGAGAGCGTTCGTGACAGTAATGTGTATACATACAGTATGTACAAGGAAAAGAAAATTCCTTGACATTAAATGTTTGTTATAATAATCCTCAATGCTATTATCAACTATTGCAATCTGGGACTGTTTGTCTACATATAGTCCCAATTTTATTAATATTTTCATGAATTATGGTTGCCATGATGGAAAATGTAGATCTTTTGCTGATAAAAATGGCTATAAAGAATAAATATGTCATGTAGTGCTGGCAAAACATAAATATTTTACTTTAGGAAACATTAAATGCAAGTTTTGGATGTGTTTTCCTTTTTATATTGATGCTAAATGAAACTCCAAACACCTATGTGAACTGCAGAATGCTCCCCTTTGATTTTTGTGAGCGATTGACTTTTTTTATTGCAACTCATTAAACCAACACTATTAATCACGCAACAGAGTGCATATTAGTAAGGCATCCTCTTTAACACATATTCTCTTCATGTCAGTGTTGTTATGAAATTAATTATGAAAGAACATTGTTGTAGAAGTGTTGAGTTTTGGCCTGAATTCAGGGTTCATCTCTGGGGCATATTCTACGGGCTTCAATTGCTATTTGAAAATCCAAGTGTTTTGTTTTCCTGCGCCAGTTTTAAAATAGAAGCAAGAATGTTAAACGCAGTGCTAAAGTCATCAGTATACTGTATTATGTTTTTTTTTTTTTATTAACTCCAGCTTTGTTTGCCAGCTGTGAGGCGATAAATATTAAAATGAGTGGACTCGAGTAGTGACTGCTCTCAAACTGAAGCACATTATTTTCCAATACATGACATAAAAAGAGAGATGCAATTTTTGACAAAAATAAAATGGCATTTCTGTTTTGTTTTTTGGCCTGAAAGAGAAAAAAGTCAAAAGTATGAGCTGAAAATATATGCCTAAACTGAAAATATAAATGTGAAGAGAAGCCTCAGCTTACAAAATACAAGCAAAGTTGATTCACACAGAGAGAATACAATACCAGTTACATACTGTATTAACAGTACACGTCATGATTTTGCCAAGTACAATGCGATCCTGGATTAACATCTATGTGGATCCTGGAACATCATTTTTGTTCAAAAAATGTAATCCATACCTATTCCCTACCCCTAAACCCAACCATAACTGTTAATTATTCCCAAAATCAGAAGGGAATAGTTGGATAACAATCATGTAGAAGTGCATAAACCTAACCATAAGCCTAAACTTAACATAAACCCTAAACATACTCCTTAATTTTGATTGGCTGATTGGAATGTTGTTCCAGGATCAACATAGATTTTAATCCAGGGGTCTGTTCTTCGTAAGTGGATTACACAATTAGCTAGATTTGGTTATTGATGATTTAACACAATCCAGGATCGTTTTGTTCTTAAACTCATCCGAGAGTTGTTGTCATAGCAACAGTTCTGGTAGCTCAAACCTGCTTGGGAGCAGGCTTATTTCATATCATAGATATTTACATTAGATGTCACCTACCCTGTTGTTGTCTATTGGAAGGAATGTGTCAATAGAGCCGCCATTTTAGTACAGGGTAGGGCTCCTTTGAAATGAATGTGGGACCAAGGTTCAGTGGAGGACTGGCCATCCAGAGCCATAGATACAGTTGAAACCAGAAGTTTACATTCACTCTAAAAAAAGGAACAGAACCATTTTTTATTTTTTTTAAATGTCTGATGGTAAATCATACTAAACATTTACTATTTTAGGTCCGTTAGGATTACCTAAGTCATTTACATTTTCTAAATGCCAGAATAATGAGAGACATTTTTTTTTTGAGAATGTTTTATTAATTTCTAGATGGTCTAGATTTTAATTAGTTAGATTTTAACTAATTTGGCAGTATGCTTAGGGTCATGGTCTGTTTGGAAGACCCATTTGTGGCCAAGTTTTAATTTCCTAGCTGATGTCTTGAGATGTTGCTTCATTATTTCTATATAATGTTCTTTCTTCATGATGCCATCTATGCTGTGAAGTGGACCAGTCCCTCCTGCAGCAAAACAGCCTCACATGATGCTGCCGCCCCCATACTTCACAGTTGGGATGGTGTTCCTAAGTTTGTAAGCTTTCCTCTTTGTCCTCCAGATGTAACACTGGTCATTATGGCCAAACAGTTCAATCTTAGTTCCATCAGACCACAGGACATGTCTCCAAAAGTTATTCTTTTTCTCAGTGTAATTTAGCAAATTGTAATCTGGCTATTTTTGTTGATTCTGGCTTGTTGATTTTCCCATGTTGTCACACAAGGAAGCAGTGTGTTTGAGGTTTTCCTCAAATACTATTGTACAGTTGTGCCTCCAATTAACTCAAATGTTGTCAATTAGCCAATCAGAAACTTCCAAACCCTTGACACCATCATCTGAGCTTTTTCAGAGGCATAATAATCTTATTGTATGTAAACTTGACTTTCAAGAAAAGTTATAACAATTTCTCAAAAAATATCTCTCTCATTATTCTGCTATTAAGCATAACAGAAACAAATGTGATATTCCTAACTTACCTAAAGGAGAAAAAGTTTAGTCACATTAACATCTGACTTTTTAAAAAATGGTTATGTGCCTTTTTATACAGTGTATGTAAACTTCTGGTTTTAACTGTATATACATATACACACATATCTATGATTGGGAGTTTTCCTAGTGGTCAGGATGCAAATATTTTTTTAAATTATGAAGATTATAATTTTACATCACTTTTCTACATTGATGGATAAGTGACTGCATGGGCATTGCTGACAAAGAGCATGTTTGTGTGCATGGAAATGTATTACCCTCCCTACCTGTTAAATTTGATCTAATCCAGGTCCAGAACACACCCCCCTCTTCTGCTTTCACTTCTCATTCTAACGGTGGGAGCGATTCGTTTGTGAATGAATCTCTGTTATGAATGACTCGTTCACTTAGCTGACAATAATACAAGTTTCTAGCACCACTGCATCTTGTTGTCATATTTCATATACATTGTTTGCTTATTGTATTTAACATAAATAGCATAAGCCTAGAATTTAGTGTGAGTTGGTGCTACTTTGCTTTATGGTCAGGGCAGTAAGAGAGTGTATCATCATCAATACTTGTTGAGCACAAAATGAAATTTTACCTATGAAATGTTCTGCCTTTGTGCTTTCTTATCTTTGTTAGCTCGTTACTGCACCCGTACACACCACTAAAGTCCAGCATCTTCACATTGGTTTTAGTCTTGACTAAGTGCGGTTGAATGACATTTGTCCTGGGAGCACTGTACATACAGTATGTGGCGGTGCTATTGATGCATACTCAGGGTCCGTATACGATATCTAGTGTATATATCTATGATTTCATATAAACAGGATTAGATGGGGTCTTTTCAAGCAAAGGTGATACTGAACGTATGTACCAAATGCTGATATTTTCTTACAGTAGTAGTTATATACACTTGGGTGTAAATAGTAAAGTAATAATAATAATTATTATAATTATAGGTGGGGATAGATTCATTTTTTTAATCTAGATTAATCTCACTGTAATCTTGGAATTAATCTGATTCATTTGAATTCTGCCGAAGGCATTCAGAATATAATGACAAAGTATGTCTTTGAGAACGGGTTTCTAAACCCAGGTGGCGCATTAGACCAGGGACTCATCTCCGGTTTCCAAAATGCATCACAAACTGCTTGAGAAACTGTTCTACTATGATAATTGATGATGAAAATAAATGATGTTCAATAAGATGTACTTGTGTTAACGAACTGTTTATGCAGTTAAACATGAATTTTGAACTGTAGGCCTATATAAGCTCCAAACAGCGATTTTTAATTACCTTAATCTGACTAAAGTCATAACTGAACTAAACAGAAATGCAATTAAGACGTGGAGTATGCATATATTAGTGGCATTATTGAAGTAAACACTGCAATCAAACTATTACCGTCATGTAGGACTTTTCGCCATGTTTTCCAAGATCCACACGCGGCTGTCAGTATAGGACTGCACACACACACACACATCACAAAATGCAGAAGTTTTTTTCTTCCCATTTGGCGTGCGTTATATAATTCCATAACACTCTCACCAGTCCTTACTCCTTATTTGCGTCTAATACCTCAGTTTGTCACGGGTGCATGAATGAAATGCTCATGAGTTAAAGTGAAACTGCCGAACTGCATTTAGTCACCCAAAATTACAGGAAACTCTCATGAAAGCACTTCACGTAAACACCTTAATTATATTATTGTCTATTAAGGCAAATAATTAGATTACAGATGTCCATGTAAACGTAGTCAGTAGTGTCTTCGAAGTAAGTGAAAGATCCAGAAGGGCGTCCTGCTGATTTGATTCAGAAGGGCACTTTTTTGTCAGATGGCTCACCAGTCAGGTATACTTCCGTGCTAAAATATCAAGGTGAAAGTCATCATAGCTTGCGTAGAACAGACCCAGCTCCCAACCCAATTTTTAGAATAGATTAACGGCGATATTTTTTTTTATCTCGCGATAAGAGTCTCATGTTAACGCAGCACTTTAACACCAATAACAGCCCACCACTATTAATAATAAATATAGTTTTAGTTTAAGTGTAAAGTAAAAAAAAAATATTTAAGCAAAACTTATGCAATCTGCACTTATGCTTCTCCCCAAGGGTTTCAAAGAGAACCTTTGATGGGACTTTTTAGATACAAATGCATACTATTTTAAGGTACTGACCCAGCTTTAGTACAATTTGTGTATAATAATAGACATGCACATCATTCGACTGTTTTTTTTTTTTAAATGAATAATAATTTATGCAGTCATGCACGTGTCTTGACAGCTAAAATGCCGGTGATTTGATTCTTTGCAAAAGTTGCAGACACCACAATTAATTTATACAGCCAGTTATTGCTTACGCCAATTAAGAAACTTGAATAGGCCGTCTATAATAAATAAAATCTGCTCTAAATGTAAAACTAAATAATTGCTAAGTACTCTCGACACATGAAAGTGTAAAGCATGCAGCCCACAACAAAGGTGGAAAGTTTTTGTGTATCATATTTAACAAACCGTTTACTACAAATTTTATGTAAATTTGCTCACATGGATACTTCACAACACACGCAGCGATCTCAGATCAGTTCACTTGTTCAACACTTGTTCAAATTAGCCAGAGATCAGTTATCAAGATTAAAAGATCCAGGATCTCTCAGATCATCTTAGATCATTTAGCGAGGTTCGAAGAACGGACCCCTGGAACATGTCCTACTTGGTGAAATCAGGTTGGCTATACAGGTTTCTGTATTTAGTAGTAGATAAGTATTTATTCAGTTTTAAATATGCATTCTGAGTTTTGTGAACAAAATTATTTTAAGTTTTTTTTGTCTTGTACAATGAAAAAAGCAGAAGTCCTAGTACTGATCCTTGTGGTACTCCTCAATAAACTTGTGATATGATGGTACTTAATAAAGTTTAGATACATAAAAATGGAATCCCAGAAATACCAAAATAATTTTCAAGCCTTTCCAATATAATTTTGTAGCAGATATTATGAAATATAGCTCTAATTTCCAGTAATACTAATGGAGAGATGCAACCACATCAGACAATGAGGTCATTTGTCATCACTCACTTTAAGTACATTTGGATTGGACTCATCATTCGGACTGGTGATTTATCATTTACGAAGCCAATTATTTTCTTGCTCCAAAAATGTAGTTCATTCACAAGACTGCAAAGTTTCTTTAGGGAAAAATTATTGTTCAAGATACCGATTTCATGACTGAAAATTAACTGATGTGAAGTATAAATCTTGCCTGTCGCAGTGTCTCTAGCTGTCACATCAGATTAAGATGCCAGATTTCATCCGGGCTTGAATATTCCTTCGCCCTTCTGAGAATCCCCCTCTGGTGTCTGTCACCCTCCACGTACAGTATAGAAATGTGAAGAAGTGTGTCACTAACAGTCTTAAGACCTTCTCGCTTTAGCTTGAAGTCATTACAAAGTGCCTTTGGTCAACCTCCCCCCCCCCACTTCCTCATTGCTTGTGATTTATTTGGTTTGTTATGCTGCCAGTTCAGAGTCTGGCTGGTGGGTATGTGGCACTTGCTGAAAGGAAAATGTCTATTGACAAAGTCAGTTTATGAATATGCATTTTTGGGTAGCGCTTTTTAGCAAGGAAAGCTTTCATGGAATTTATTGCTGTTGCTGTGATGTGTTGTGTTTGTACAGGCATTTTTTGTTGAAAGAAAGAATGAATAAATCATCATAAAGTCTGGACATGAAGGCTTTTGGCTTCTTTGATATTAAAAGGCAGAGGTACATGCATTTTTCACAATAAGTGATAAATCATCTACAGTTTGTGCTTCAGATTTATTTGCAAGCTAATATTACGTTGTTAATGTAATGTGTGTTGTTGATCTGAGCTGCATCAATATACAGTAAATTTTATTTATAAAACATACATATGACAGTTTTTATTAGTATGCCTGCATACTAATCAAAGGTTAAAAAGTTATACTGATAAATATTAATAATTAATTATTGTTGTTATTTATATACTTTATAATACAGAGCCTGAAATTTATTTATGATATAGTTTAGATTAAATATCGCTTGTGTACTATTATTATTATTATATACTATTATGTCTGTTATTTTAAAATGTACATTATATTTACATCAAATCTTCAATAAATAGTTTTTTATCAATAGACTATTGTTGGATTTAATCCTTTACATTATTATTTTCTTACTTTTTATAATGTATACTTATACAACATATTTGAAAAAATTATCCATTGCATTGATACAGCGGGGAAAATAAGGCCCAATCCCAAATCTATAAGGCCCTTCCCCTTACCCCTACCCCTCGTTTTGCTCGTTCCCGTCAAGGGGTAGTGGTGTCCCAATTCTCTTTAGCTTGAAGGCGTAGGGCTAAGGGCAAGGGGTATACACCCCTTTGAACGAAGATTTTTCAGGAGCACACTCGAAACAGAGGGGTAAGAAAATTTCCCAGAATACACCTGCCACAACGGCAGTTTCACTGCACCCGGAAGTAAGGAGATCCACAAATTAGTATTCAAAAATAGAATTGGGATTGGGCCTAAGTGTTGAACATGCCACCATTTTTCTCAAAAAACATATTTCTAAAGCTGCTGTTGACTTGAAATTGTCCTCGATGCAAAAAATAATTAATTTACAAATTAAGTTATGTGTATTAAAATGAAATGATGCATTGAAAAAGTAGTGAACACATAAAGAAAGGGAGGTGTAGAAAGGCAGTGAAAGCCTAGACAGCAGCTGAAATCTCTCAGTAGTTCTTTTGCAACCCTCTGCCCTTCGTCAGTGTAAATGAATATTAGCTGCTTCAGTTCAACATCTATATTATCAGGAAGATGATGAAACCGGGGTGGACATTTCAGCAAGACAATGGTCCAAAACACAGCCAAGCAATCTCTCAAATGCTTTTAGAGAAAGAAAATCAAGCTATAGAATGGCCCCGCCAATCACCTGACTTGAATCCAATAGAAAATACAAAATAAAGATCAGATTTGACAGTTGAGACCCACAGAACCATCAAGATTTTTACACTCTGTTGAAGTCTGTGAAAAACTCACACCTGAGCAACTTGTGACTTTATTCTCCATATGAGAGGCATCTCAATATAACCTGCCATCACCAGAAAAAGCCTTTTATATAAAGTATTAAATACGTTTCAGTAGTTCAGCACTTTCTCCTTGTGTCATTTCATTGTTATCATACATAACAATTTTTCAGATTTTTAAAACGTTTTGTTTTATTTTTGTTTTTATTTTATTTGTATTGTTTGGGTTTTTACCAAAATATGGTTGAATTTCACATCAACAGCTTCTTAAGAAATATTATTCTCAGGAAAAAAGCATGATGTGTTTAATACTTATTTTCTCTTGCACGATACTGGAATTCGGTACCAGTCGATACTGACAGTTTAAAAACGTCTATTTCCCGCTAACATTTTAGCGCTACTGAGCACATTCTTAAATGGCACTGAATTTCTGTTGTGTTCACGTGCTCAACAGAAATGACTGTGTTTGGCCATGAAGGTCTTTGTTTTAAAGCTGCGATTCATCAGCGGATCACTCGTATGTCAGATTATAGACCAACCAGCTGATCGACGTGACTTTGAAACGCTCCAGTGTCCCTGTATCTGTGGTTACACTCAGTAACAGGGCTTGACGCTTACTTTTTTCAGGAGTAGCACATGCTACATGCATTTTAGGAGCGCGGTGAAAATATATAAAATAAATTGTGTTTTTGTCTAATAAATGTATAGGAGATCTTTAAAAGCAAAGCAGCGTCATCCATTTGAATACAATAAGTGCAATAGGTTTTATTTTACTGTAACAACAGCTTAAATAGTACTTAATAATTATTTATTAAATTAAGCTAGGAGTTTAATGAAGGGCTCTCTAAAGTGATCTAAATCATGTCTTTATTTGTGGACATGCCTAGGCAGCTTCTTGTTCAATTTTGAACCAGTTTCGAGCTAAAAAAAATATCTTTCACACTGGGCAGTAGAAATAGGGAGTTATTAAGTTAAGTTAATAAAAATGTGCAGTATGGTTAGTGCAAACATTCACATGACCAGAGCAGTTTAATCTGTTTGTATCATAAAAAGATTATGGCTATATTAATGCTCCAAAACAAAACATTATTAATTTTATATAATATTATGTATATTGCACATATTATCTTTAATATAACTATACTTGCAGAAGCTAGATTGAAACACACATTTTCTCCACAGCACATAAAATAATGTGACTTAAGAATAATTTTATTTATCAAAATTAATTTTATTTGCATAATATATTCCACCGATTCTACCATACTTCCCACATGGGAAAAGTACGACAATGTAAAGAAAGACGCAACTACAAACTCATGTGCGAAGCTCACACTGTTTATCACAGCACTTCATCTTTATGGGCTTTTTAAAGAAGAGCTGAATATGGGAATGCCTCTATGAATTAAAGGTTCCTTCTGCCCCAAAATAATACCATCCTTTCCTATTAAACTTTAATGGCCTTCAGCAACAGAATGATTTCTTATTCTTATTTAACAGACAATTAAAAACAAAAATGTTTATTAATATGAAATATAATAATATGTTTGTAATATTTAACATCTTTTACATGACACTGTGTTTCTTTTCAGTGTGTTTAAGTAAAAATAATAAAAATAAAAACTAAGAAATCCACTATTTCACTCTTACTATGTGCACCACTGACAGGTCAAATCTGCTTTCTCTCTCTGCTGTAGTCTTTGTGCTGCTAAGAGATTGAGACGCAGCAGCCAAAGTTCGAGTATACAGTAATGCAAAAACGCAGCTATAGAAAGCAAAATCCGGGACATTTTAGGCGATTTAGAAATCCCGGCCGAATGTATTTTTTAAGTCCCAAATAGAGGACATGTCCTGGAAAAAGAGGATGTGTTGTCACCCAAAATGATGAGCTGGGTCAGTCTATTTAGTAAAGGCTTTTCTTTTCCGCGTGTCCTCGCGCTCTTCTCGAAGCTACTACCAAAGTCAGAACAGGTAGTTTTGTGTCCAGACTCTGTGGGTCTGCAGCAGCAGAGCATGCGAGTCTGTGGCGGAGTGTTCTTAGTTTCTCACGCACACAGAACCGGGCCTCCCAGGTAAAGTCCTATGTGTGGGAAGCGCTAATGTTGAATTGGGTCTCACGCTGGATGCGCCACGATATGCCATGACCGTCTTTTAAATGTTTTCTATGAGGCTTGCACCATTCGAAACAATGTAAAGACCGCTTGACATGAAGTAAATAAACCAGTAGAGATGTGCTGTTGTTGATCGCACCTGCGTGTTCTACAGTCACAATAGATTTACAACGTAATACACAATAACTTCGTGTGAAGAGCATGTTGTTTTACTGTGGCCGAGTAAATGAAGTCATCAATCAAGCTTATTAAAAAAAAATCGCACATGTGCTACTAAATACATTTTTCAGTTCGCGCACATCTATTTTTAGTCAAAAGTGCGAGCAAAATGGTCGCACTCTCGAGCCCTGAGTAAACAACAGTGTGATTGGTGAACTGATGACTTTCACGGCCAATCACAGTAATTTCTCAAATGTCTCAGCGCTCAAATGTCAGCCGGAAATGGACGTTTTTAAACTTTCAGTATCGATTGGTACCGAATTCCAGTATTGTGACAACCCTACAATATACATATTTAGATTTTATTATTATGCCTGATACTAATTAAAGATTCATGAGATATACTAAATAATATGAATATATTAAATTATTGTTGTTAATTATCTACTTTATAACAATATCTAAAATATTGAGACTGGAATTAATTTATAATATAGTTTGTTACAAGCTATTTATATGTTAGGTTTTACAAAATATAGTTATTCCACCTGAGTTCATTCATTCATTTTCCTTCAGCTTAGTACCTTCATTCATCAGAGGTCACCACAGTGGAATGAACCGCCAACTTATCCAGCATATGTTTTACACAGCAGATGCCCTTCCTGCTGCAACCCAGTACTGGGAAACACCCATACACTCTCACATTCAGACACATACACTACGGCCAATTTTGTTTATTTATTTCACCTGTAGCGCATGTCTTTGGACTGTGGGGGAAACCTTTTTTTATTTTATCTTTTATTTAAATTTTTACTGAACAGAAAGTGAAAGACACAGTAGTTATGACATTATTCCTTTTTTAATTCAGTTTTTGATAGAATAACTGCACACAAAGGTTTATTGTTAGGACTTCTACAGTATATCTGATGTATTTTATTGGTGTTTTGCATTAAATTGTGCTTTTTGTCATGGCAGATGTTTGAAGCGCAGTGATCATGCTGAGCCACTGAAGCAATACACCTCCAGCAGATGTCAACACTCATGTGTGCGTTACCTGTGTAATCCGCATAATCGGATAGAAAGAGCCCACAGGCACTTGTAGTGCCAGCACAGTATGTAGATTCAAACAACACAATATGATGCTTCCATGCTATACACAAATACGACCAAACAGCAGAAGACATCTGACCCAGTTCCTCACAAAGTTCATGAGCACTATATATATATATATATATGGGACACTTTTTTATTCACATTTTATTATGAACAGAAGCTGAACTTCTGCAGTAGTTGATAGGAATCAGAATTTATGCGGAATGGTGTCGAAATCCATGAGGAAACTATGGACTCATAAGAAATCCAGTGTGACATTCACATGGAGAGCCGCTGGAGCCCATCATATCTCCTATATAGACACCATCACACTGTATTTTTCTCTCTGGCATTTCTGTCTCTTTATATTTGATCGTACACCTCTAGAATACTGTAAACACACTGCTCTCAGGCTTACAGGAGTGGTTCTGACTGTAGGGACATGGTCAGTAAAATTGTACTGTATGTGGATTGATATGTACAGTTGAAGTCAAAATTATTAGCCCTCCTGTTATTTCAGTATATATCAAATAGCTATATATATATGTATATATATGTATATATATATATATATATATATATATATATATATATATATATATATATATATATATATATATATGTATATATATAGATATATATATATATAGACAGTTGAAGTCAGAATTATTAGCCCCCCTGTTTATTTTTCCCCCCAATTTCTGTTTAACAGGGAGATTTATTCAATATATTTCTAAACATAATAGTTTTAATAACTCATCTTGAATAACTAGATATTTTCAAGACACTTTTATACAGCTTAAAGTGACATTTAAAGGCTTTACTAGGTTAATTAGTCAAGTTATTATATAATGATGGTTTGTTCTGTAGACTATCGAAAAAATATATAGCTTAAAGGAGCTAATAATTTTGACCTTAAAATGATGTTTAAAAAATTTTAAACTGCTTTTATTCTAACCAAAATAAAAAAAAAAGACTATAAAAATGATAAAAAACATTATCAGACATACTGTAGAAATTTCCTTGCTCTGTTAAACATCATTTGGGAAATATTTAAAAAAGAGAAAAAAATTCAAAGGGGGGCTAATAATTCTGACTTCAACTGTATATCAAATTTGTTTCAAATGATGTTTAACAGAGCAAGGAAATTTTCACAGTATTATTAAAGTATTATTAAAGTTTTATTTATTTATTTTTTCGGCTAGAATTAAAGTAGTTTTTAATTTTTTTTTAAAACCATTTTAAGGTCAATATTATTAGCCTCCTTTAGCAATATTTATTTTGATTGTCTACAGAGCAAACCACTCTTATACAATGACTTGCCTAATTACCCTAACTTGCCTAGTTAACCTAATTAACCTAGTTAAGCCTTTAAATTGAGCACTAGTATCTTGAAAAATATCTAGTAAACTATTACGTACTGTCGTACTGTTATTAGAAATGAGTTATCAAAATTATTATGTTTAGAAATGTGTTGAAAAACATCTCTCCATTAAACAGAAATTAGGAAAGAAATATACAATATACACTAATAATTCTGACTTCAGCTGTACATGAATGTCAGCATGCAATTTTGTTTATGGGGAAAAAGTAAATATAAAGTATATAAAAAGTATATTAAAGTAATATAAAGTCCCCTAATGTTAAACAATTGAGTTTAACATTTTTGAATTCATTTAGCCAATCTCTGGCGGGAGCACTTTTAGCTTAGCTTAGCATAAATCATTGAATTGGATTAGATCATTAGCATCTTAGTTTAGTAGTTTAGTTTCAATAATACGAAGGCCGACATAAAATGAAAAGTTGCTGTTTTCTGGGTCGATATGTCTAGGAACTGTACTCTCATTCAGGCGTAATAATCAAGGAATTTTGCTGTCATACCATGGCTACAGCAAGCACAGTAATATTGTGCAGTGCCTGAAAATATTATCGAAACTGTTTTTAGAATTTTTTTTAAACAAGATGCTAATGGTCTAATTCGATTCAATGATTTATGCTAAGCTAAGCTAAATGTTAGGGGTGTCAAAATTAATTGTTTCCTCGATGCACTGCGATGCAGACGCCAACAATTCGGTATTGGTAAAGTAATAATCATAACCGGTAATGTACTGATGTCATTTATCACATATGTGTTACGGCGAGGGAGGAGACCGCAAGTAATTAAAACGCCGCAACTACTTAAAAAGCAGATAACTGTGCACAATTCACTGCTTGTGAGTTTGCTAGACAGTCTTTCTTTGACAGGGAAGTACATCAGAACCCAGCTAGGAAAAATGAGAGCTGAAATTCTCTCACTCTCACTCTCTGTGGCCCCTTTGACCTGCTGGCGTGTTTGTGAGGTAACGTTTTATTTCCTCTTTCAGCTGTTACATCAATAACAAGCATGTCTGCAGAGTTTTCTCCACCGTGTCGCTGTCTATAATGGATCAGCTGATCGCCGCAGCTGTTAAACATCAGTGTCCGTGTCACTGTTTGCTGAACAGCGCCGTTACAGCCAATCGCAGCCTTTCAATCATAGGCGTTTAAGAACTTGCACAACAACGCTCAAAAAGCAAGCAGGATAATAATTACGTTAGTTTATTTACTATAAAGGCTCTTGTTGTTCTGTGCATGTACTTGAGTTTGGGTTGATGCATTCAAAAGAAGTGCAGGTAGATACTGTACATATATCTGCCACAATAATTATTGTGTTGATAAATAAAATATCAAATTGTGTATAGAAAGCATCGTCAATGCACTGTGAAGCACCAAGTTATCGAATTAAACTGAATTGATGGCATGACAATCATAACCGAACTGAACCGTGAGACCAGTGTAGGTTCACACCCCTACTAAAAATACTCCCCCAAGACCCAAAGATCGGCTGAATGGATTCAATAACGGTAAAACTCAACTGTTTAACTCTAGGGGAGTTGTAAAATGAGCCTATTATTCCCAAATAAATGTGGAGTGTTCCTTTAAAAGACACACATGCTTTGAGCTCTGAGGTTGTTTGTCAGTTGTAAATGGTTTTGTTCAACCAATCACCGCGTTCATTTATTATTTAAAACAATATCATTAAATAGTTGAGTTTGTGCAGAAAAATTACGTTATCTAATGCTGCACAGAAAACGCCAGTCATAGTGAGCAAAGAGCAGCCATATAGATATTTAGCCGACCATTCCCATGAGGCACTGTGAATGACAATCAAGTTGATCTCCCAATGCTTTGTGTATACTTAAATATTTGTGAATTGCAATAAAATTTAAATGTGGCTCAGTGGTTAGCACTGTCGCCTTGCAGCAAGAAGGTCACTGGTTCGAGCCCGGCTGGGCCAGTTGGCATTTCTGTGTGGAGTTTGCATGTTCTTCCCATGTTGGTGTGGGTTTCCTCCGGGTGCTCTGGTTTCCCCCACAGTCCAAAGACATGCGCTATAGGTAAATTGGGTAAAAAATATTGGCCGTAGTGTATGAGTGTCTGTGAATGTTAGAGTGTATCGGTGTTTCTTAGTACTGGGTTGCAGCTAGAAGGGCATCCGCTTCATAAGACATATGCTGGAATTGTTGACAGTTCATTCCACTGTGGTGACCTCTGATAAATAAGGGACTAATGAATGAATATTTCTCCTTAATTTTTAATTTAGTTGGTCATTCCCTACTTGCACGAGATTGTACTTCTCATCGAATCAGTTAAGTATAGCCTTGAGCTCAGAAAATTTACGGTAACCTATAAATATGATAATTCAGTCAGGTTGCACGTTACAACTATGCCTACTAACTAAAAGGGTTCAAATATCCTCTGCTTATATACTTGATCTGCTGTATTAGGATAAATGATGCAACTATATGAAACCAAATTAGTAGTTTTTAACCTCGAAATCCCTCAAGACCGAGTTTGACCTCCAAAACTTTATATCTGAAATTGAGATCCTCCCTCTCGCTTTCTCTCTCTCTTTCTCTCTCTCAAAGAAAAAAAAAAACTGTGAAAAAAATTTACCTTTAGGGTACGACTATATGCAGAAATTTCAAAAATACATCTTTGTGCCTTATTTAAACATTCATAAACTTTAAAGCGTACACTGTTTCAGAGGCTGGACTGTTTCAAAGCATTTGAACATCCATAAACAGATTAATTTTGTAAAAGTCATTAATTATAAAGCAAATTCAATTACAGCTGTAAAGCAGCTCTGCGGGATTTAATAGTCTAACTAGAGTTGGGCTGGGCAATGAAACGATAACAGTAATTATCACATTATAAATTTTCATGATACAAACAAATGTCTCAGTGATTTAAAAAAAAAAAAAAAAGCAGAAAGCCTGATGAAACGGTGCTTACATTCTCAACAACGGGAGAATCAATGAGCCACTTTGAAGCTTTCCAATCCAAAAATCACAAACATTTACCACAGATTTACTTCAACACTAATTGCATATTGATATTGAATTGGATAATATTATGAAAAGTCATTGCTAACATTAATTAATTTACAGTACTCTGTTAATAAGCTATAGCTAGTTTATTTGTTAGTATTTTACTAATTTGTGTTTTAAAATACACAAAAAAATGACATTTGCTACTTGTTCAAACTAGTTATGTAAAATGAGCTGAAACAACACAATTCTTCAGTTTTTTTTACGACAACTTAATTATTTTATGTTTAATTTGTTTAAATTTGTTAAAAATTATCGAGTTAACTTAAGTCCTTCTTCATGTTGTCCCAACACAAATCAATTGTGTGGAACCCAGCATTTTTTGCAGTGTACTGTCATTGTACACTGTTATAAAATTCTGGGTTCCACACAATTCTTTCATGTTGTCTAACACAAATGGTTTACATAACTTGATTGTTTTTGCAAATTTAAGTGGATTGAACATAAAACAATTAAGGTGCCCCCCAAAAATTCAAGAATTGTGGTGTTTCAGCTCATCTTAAATAAGTAGTTTGAACAAGTAGCAAAACAAATTTTTTTTTTTGAGAGTAGGCCTCCTTTTTCATACAACAAATATCACAGAAATGTATTCATATTTTGCCGCATTGTACCAAAAAACACACAGATTGTGATCAAAATCGTAGTTACTATCATATTTAATTTTTTTTGGTGATGGGTCACGCTGAGCAGATTCACAAAAGTAATGTCAACTGATGAAGTGATATCATGTTGAAAAGCTGTTTGGCAATTTTTGCACATTTGTTTTGCGACTGTTAATAGAATTAAATGATCTGACCTGTGAACGTTAGTATATTCAGCCCGATCTCACGAGAGAACGTAACTATTTTACGTGTTGTCAGAAAAGTGACAATGTCACGGGTTGGCTCACTCATAAATACACAGATCGCAGGAGTTATCAAAAAGCGTATTTATTTACAAAAAGCACTTACAACAGGAACTGGAACTTCAAAACACAGGTAGGACATGGAGATGTGACAATACAATACCGGACAAAGAAGTAATGACACATTTGGGTATACATAGACAAGACATGATTAAATTGAATACAAACAGGGGAGAGAAACAGGTGAAACAAATGAACATTAACAAACGGCAGGAAAACAGAACAAAGGAAACGCATGACATCAACAGAAGCACATGAAACAAACACATGGGACATCACATGACACAACATCTATATGAACACAATACAGTCACACCATGGTGACAGGCAAATATGTACAATTTTATGCAATTTCATTTGTATGAAAACTTGGCTGGATCGATCCTAAAGTATTGATGTTTTCAATACTGGCAATGTATCAAAAGTATCAATCCTTAAATAGAAGAATCGATCCTTTCTATGTTTTTTTCTTAAAGAGTCATTACTGATTTTACAATATCTTAATAATAGTAATAATGATATTGCTGCATAATAAATATTTACTTAAATAGGAACAGGAATGGGAACAATAATATTCTTTTGTTGAATCTCCGCTAATAGTTCAGTGTTGCTCACAGCCTCATAAACAATCAAACCACACACACACACACACACACACACACACACACACACACACACACACACACACACACACACACACACACACACACACACACACACACAGAGCAGGTTATAAACTCGAGCGCAGGGCTTCGGTCATCATGACTGAATAAAAAAGAAGCAAAACGTGGAGTTATTTTACTCCAGATAATACTGACGAGGCTTCGTGTGAGACTTGTCACAAAACAGTACACCACAAAGAAAAACACGCTCAAAAGGAGTCAACAGTCATTTTCATTAAAAAAAACATTGAAGGGGAGAAATATAGATTTTTTTTATTTCATTAAACAAGGTTTGTGTAATGTGTTATTTTTGTTATATATGGTGTTATATAGATTATTATATAGACAATTTTTGTTTAATTAGTTATCAAGGCAAGTGTATTTATATAGCACATTTCATACATAGTGGCAATTCAAAGTGCTTTACATAAACAGGAATAAAAGAGACAAGTATAAAAAAAAATACTGTAAAAACAGATTAAAATGCATTAAAACGTTGTAAAAGAATGAAAAGAAGGACATAATAGTGTGATCTGTCAGATGTAGCACAGTGCTCATTCAGTAAAGGCACAGCTAAACAGAAGTGTTTTCAGTCTTGATTTGAATGTGCCTAATGTTGGAGCACATCTGATTATTTCTGGTAGCTGATTTGACTAAACCCTTGGAATTTCTAGTTTATATGATCCTAAAGATCTAGGTTTGTATTCAGTGAGCATATCTGTAATGTATTGAGGTCCTAGGCCATTTAGTGATTTATAGATAAGTAGTAATACTTTATAATCTATTCTGAATGTAACTGGGAGCCAGTGTAAAAGACCTGAGGACAGGTGTGATGTGCTCTGATTTTCTGCTTCTGGTCAGAATCCTGGCAGCAGCGTTCTGGATGAGCTGCAACTGTCTGACTGTCTTTTTGGAAAGGCCAGTGAGGAGGCCATTACAGTAATCCACCCTGCTGCTGATAAAAGCATGAACGAGTTTCTCTAAGTACTCAGACAAAGCATCTGATTCTTGCAATGTTTTTGAGATGGTAGTATGCTGATTTACTTACTGCTTTGACATGACTATTGAAACTCAAATCTGACTCCAGAATCACACCAAGATTCTTGACCTTATTTTTTGTTGTTTGACCCTTAGAGCCAAGGTACGCATTCACCTTGAGAACCTCACCTCTGTTCCCAAATGCAATGACTTCATTTTTCTCTTTGTTTAACTGAAGAAAGTTTTAGCAAGTTATGTTCTGTAATTGTAATAAACACTCAAAAAAATTTAGCTGCTTGTTTTAACTGCTTATTTAAGAATTTTTTGGGGGGGATCAACTTAATTGTTTCATAATCAATCTACTTACATTTTTAATAACTAAATAGTTAACTTAAAGGTGCTGTATGTAAGTTTTTGACTCTTCTAAAACATAAAAATACCATAATATGTGTGCAGATATTTAAGAAACATCCCAAGTGAACATTCTTGTTTATCTGAAAAACAATGCTGAAGTCAGATATTCTGCTTTGAAAATGTTTTTTCCATGCCGGAGCGCTGTCTTTGTTAAGGTAATTTTAACCTGCCCAATGCCGGCGTAGCCAATTATATTTCAGGACCCCTAGTTGCCTTATTGGAAAACGGCGTATTTCATTCATTCATTCATTCATTCATTCATTCATTCATTCATTCATTCATTCATTCGGAAAGGCTCTCTAAGCATTCATTCGTCACCGAAATGCGACCTCCAGTGGACAGTATCAGAAGTCAAAACGAGACAGATTCAGTTCCACATGAGGTTATTAATTAGCAAATGATATAAATATTACGAACGGAAACATTAGGCGAACAGGTTACATTGTAACCCCGTGTCCTAACAACACGCTTTGTGACGAGATAAGCAGTGATGAGCAATTTAGTTGTTTGCACCAGACGAAACACGACAGAAATTTAAATACAGCCATTCAGAAGCACAGAATATGCACTCACTCACTCACTCAACGGTAAGGTTTATAATCTAATTAATACATGTTAACCCTCTTTATTTAATGCATGTTAACCCTCTTTAACATTATTAAATGGACATGCTGAATCGCTCATATGTGTTTAGTTTAAAGTTCAATTTCAAATGGTTCAAGGTCTGAGGTGAATTATCTGCTGCTGCTTTCAGTAGTATGGCAATAAATGTCATGTATAATGGCATTCAAACTTAGATTGTTAGCATTTAGCACTGAATAAACACATGAGGTTTACCTGAGGTGATCATTGTCAAAGTTTTCTGTTGTTCACCTGTGAGAAATAGAAGCCGTTTCTGATATATCAATTTGAGGTGTTGGTTAGAGCAAAAACTTCTTTTAATATGGAAAATATTCCTTCTATCGTGTGTCGTTGCTTTTATTTAGAACACAGTTTAAATCACTCGCTCCTGTACTCAATCTGGCAACCCGCGCTTGCGTTTGTTTTAATCCAGGGGTGCAATACCTAGTTCAACCACTGGGTGTCGAACTTACATACTGCACCTTCAATTTGTGTTGGGACAACATGAAGGAATTGTGTGGAACCCAGCGTTTTTTTACAGTGAATGAATGTAAAAGGGAATTATGTCTATTGTATTTTATTCAGCCGATTCGAATGTTACCACTCGATTGAATGGGCATTACCAGTGGTTATTAGCTTAAAGATATGGGCCAGTAAGGGCCTTCTGCGCCTACCAGTTGCGGCTAGAAGTTAATGATAATTATTTATATTATTTGTTAAATTTCCAGATAATTGTATTTTATTAATGTCTCAAACCCTAAACCCAACCATCACAATAATATAAAAACAGATCTGGATCTGGAGTCTTCTCTATTAGTATAGCTGATAAATCATAATAATTATTTATATTATTTATTAAATATTACAATAATTGTATTTTATTATTGTCTACCCTACCCCAACCCTGAACCCAATCGTCACGGAAATGTAAAAACAGATCTGGATCTAGAGTCTTCTCTATTAGTATAGCTGATTATCCATGTGGATGGATGATAACAGCCTTCTGAGCCTACCAGTAGGCGCAGAAGACCCCTACTGGCCCATGTCTATCAGCTGATAACCACTGATAACACCCATTCAATCGAGTGATAACATTCAAAGCTGGTAATTTATTTAATAATAGTACTGAAGGTGATTAAAGTGATTATAAAATCACTAAAATATTTAATAGAAGTATCCGTATCGATACTTGCCTTGAAATACTTGGTATCAGATCGTAAAGAAATGATTTGGTATTGGCCAGTGTGCTGAAATGTATACCAATTAATACGAATTAGCCACTAAATCAAAAAGTTACGAATTGCCGTGAGATTGCGTTGGCATATCGATCAAATCTACAGATTCTGCTGTAAAAGTTCAGCTCTCTTCTGCAACATAATGCTTGTATTGATGGAACAAATGTATTAGTGCTGACTCCAGCCACCACCTCTCCCAATTACACAGAATAACATCAAAAATTACTCTCCATTTGAAACATGGCCCAATATTTTAGGCGTGTGAAGCCATTAGTCTTCAGTGCAGACAGCCATTTTATACTTAGCTCCAGTTACCCACACCCATCCAGAAGCGGAGTGCGCGGTTTAAATCAATGATGGAGTCTTCTCGGCCGTCTAGAGATTGTCAAAGAACTATTAAAAATGAAATGGTGATCATTATTTTTCGAGCTATGCAGTCCGCTTCTCAGAGCTGAATGTTCAATCCAGTATTGAGTTCCACACTGTGTCTGACTTCAGCTGAGGTAAAAGTTTTCTGAGGTAGAAGTTTTTGTTTGATGACACAGAGTGAAAGCCAAAAAAAAAAAAAAAAAAAGACAAAATGAAGTCAAACACAAAAGGTCACCAAAACAGCCGTGGCACCTGGAAGCTATCAGAAATTCACAACTGTAATGCGTAACTCTGATTGCCCACGGTAATAATTACACGCCAGGGCTTCATAAAACACTGTAAACAGCGAAATGTATCTCTCTCTCTTGACACCGTGCCTTGACCCCACTCGCCACAGCGAAAGCCCAGAGCACTTTAGAGGAAGTTTTGTTGTTCTTTTTCTGTTTACTTCTGAGAAAACAATTTGTGCACAAATTGTGATATGAAATTTTTCTGACACTGCATAACAAACTTAATTTATGTTACTAAGAGTTGTATTTCCAGCAGAAATGTAAGGTTAGCTTTCAGTTTAGCTATTTTTAGCTTAAACAAAATGCTGTGACTATGCAGGGAAACCTGATCATAGTTATATGGATTCAAAAAAGGCTGGACCAATAGCAACTCTGTATGCAGATATATGCAGTAAATAAAACGAAATACTAATCAGAATTAATTATGAGTTAAGATTCTTAATTTTAAACATTCGGTTGCAATGTTTAGTTTTTTTTCTTTATAGGGAAACAAATGGTTAACTAATAAGCATTTGAAGACTTTTATATTATTTTATTTCTAATTATTTTTAAAACAATTATGTTAAATATTGCAATTTGATACTTTCCACCAGAGAGTTGTATTGACAAACACAAGACAAAAGAAGACTAAAGGCTCTATTTTAACAATCTAGGCGCAGTCTAAAGTGCATGGGACAAAAGCATTAAGGGCATGTCCAAATCCACTTTTGCTATTTTGAGGACGGAAAAATACTTTTTGTCCCCTGGTGCATAGTCTAAAAGGGTTGTGCTTATTCTCTTAATGAGTTATGGGTGTGTTTTGAGCATAACGTGCATTAAACCAATCAGAGTCTCATATCCCATTCCCTTTAATAGTCAGTTGTCATTTGCGCATTTGCTATTTGCATGGCGGACTTTGTAAGTGGAAAAACTGAACACATCACTAAAAGAAAACCAGTAAACAGACCATCTGGAGCGCGAGGATAAAGAACAAGCTTACTGCATTCGGCCTCTTTACTTTCTCTTTACTTTACTTTTACTCTTTACTTTACTCCTTTACTTTCGTGGAAAAAGAAACGGTGTTGTACGCACTCCACTGAAGACATCCATTAGTCTACACATTTAGTTTAGTTTGTTAAGCACAAATATTTGCTTCAAAACAATTTCTAAATTCAGTTCTAATTACCAGCAAACAAATAAATGAACAATAGTAACAAAGTTATATCCAAACACACGTCCTATTCTTATGCCCCATATGGATGGGGATGCATACATCTCCAAAACCTGACAGGTGGACAAATCTAAATTTGTTTTTGTTAAAGCAAATATAAATATGCATATAATAAATAATACTAACAATAATAATAACATTATACAAAAGCAAATTGTCATGAATAAACTAAAAAAAGCTCCCTGACAGAAGAAGGCATGGAGGTATTGTTTAATTTTTTATTTATGTAGGAAATATTTTTTGTAACATTTTAATCCTTCAATTTTTTTTTTTCATATGTAAAGATATTTGTGTATTGCTGTACATCCTGTGTGTATTAAGCAATGTGTAAGCGTTTTGGACCTGCATAGGTGCATAACTAACGCACTCTGTGCTGGACTTTAGACCTGCTTACAGTTGGTCAATGGTGCTATTTCAGTTTCTCAAAATAACAACGCACCAACAATGCGCCTTAACGCACCTCCTTTTTAGACTGGAACACCCATGACTTCGCAAAGTGGCACAAATGCATTTGCTATTTAAACAACATGACTTAAAATGTAAAAATAGCAACAAATCGCGCCAAACACGTCTTGCACCTTATTGCGTCGGGTGTATGGTAGGGGCCCTTTAGCTCCGCACATGATATTATCGACTCTACCTATTCCTATATTCAGATATTTTTATTTTATATATGCATTGTTTTTATACAACCCCAAATCATAAAAAGTTGGGACAGTATGGAAAGCACAAAAAAAGAAAATAGTGATTTCTAAATTTACTTTGACTTGTATTTCATTGCAGACAATACAACAAACATTATTTAATGTGTTAGTTTTTTTCCAAAATAAACACGTATTCCTATTTTTGTTCTTGCAACACATTTAAAAAAAAAAAAGGTGGAACAGTAAAGCATTTACCACGTTGTAATGTTGCCATTCCTTTTCACAACACTTAAAAGACTTTTAGAAACTGAAGACACTAAGTGATAGTGTTTCAGGTGTCATTTTGTCTCATTCTTCCTGCAAACAAGTCTTAAGGTGGGCAATGGTACGGGGTCTTTATTGTTGAATTTTGCATTTCAAAATGCACCACACATTCTCTATTGGAGACAGGTCGGGACTGCAGACAGGCCAGTCAAGTTCCTGTATCCTCTTCCTCTGCAGCCCAGACTTTGTCATGTGTGCAAATTGTAGTTTTGCATTATTTTGTTGAAAAGATGGGTGTCCCTGGAAAAGAAGGCAGCATATCATGCTCCAAAATTTCTATGTACTTTTCAGTATTAATGATGCCATCACAGAAGTCGAAGTTACTTTTGCCAGGGGACACTGACACAACCCCATACCATGACAGACCCTGGCTTTTGGACTTGTTGCTGGTTGTCTGGATGATCTTTTTCTTCTTTTGGTCCAGAGCACACGACATCCATTTCTCTAACTTTTTTTTGTAATGTGTAGCAGGTCTGAATGACAGGAAATTAAGTATATTTACTAATGAAAGGAAGTTACCCAGACAAAACATGAAATATTTTGCGTTCATATTGTCTGCAATGAAATACAAGTCAAAGTAAATTTGAAAACCTATAGTTTTCATTATGACTCCTGTGATTACTTAAGTTATATGGCTATCAAAGGGATAGTTCCTTCATTATTTGCTCATACGAATTGGCTGTACATTTTGATGCATTTCTTTCTTCTGTTAAACACAAAACAAGATATTGTTTTGATAAGCAGCCATTGGCGTCTATATTAGGAACAAAAATACTATGGAAGTCAAGGGCTGTTTTTCCAACATTCTTGAGAATATCCTCCTTTGTGTTCAACAGATGAAAGAAACTCAAACAGGTTTGGAACAAGTAGGAGGTTAGTAAATTAAATTTCATTTAAATGTCATCTAGTTACTTTTTACCCACCCAGTATACAGTCAACTATTGATTTTAATTTTAGATTGTGCCATTGTTACAAGTTCATAACAAAAAT
Organism: Danio kyathit; assembly: GCA_903798195.1. Lineage (NCBI taxonomy): Eukaryota > Metazoa > Chordata > Actinopteri > Cypriniformes > Danionidae > Danio > Danio kyathit. The sequence goes on from LR812529.1 coordinate 40,473,925, forward strand.
AACTCACTTCTGCTTTGCACAATAAGGTGGATATATCTGTGTGGTGCAGTATTTTGGGAAAGTGACATCATTTTGGGCGGGGCTTCCCACTATGATGGAAATAGAGAGTAATTGCCTGACAAAATGTCCTGTTGCTTGCTGTATCCAGTTAGTACAAAAACTCACATTAAATGTGTAGGAATTGTTTTAGACTGAATTGCTTCTGTGTTCCGTGTCTGGTTAGGACATGGTGTGATGCTGAATTTATCAGGCAAACAAAGTCTGGAGTCTGTACATTAGGTTATTCCAGCTGGCAATAGTACAGGAAAACACCCGCTGGTGTTCTGGAATGTTACATAAATAGAGCAAATAAGCAGTTCTGCTGTGTTAATTATTTCAGCCTCTAAATGCTTAGTTTTGGCTGAAAACAAAAAAGAAAAGCAGAAAAGTATGTGTCTCTTTCAATGCAAATGAGTTGATTCTCCCCTCCCCCATTTCAGAAAAGGGCGGGGACTTTAAAACTTGTACTTCAGTTATTCCATTAGCAGTTTAAATGCCTTAAATAAGTTTTATGACAGACATGAAGTGTGCGACACATGTTCACTATATTAAGGGTACCCAGCAGGCACTGGACATCATACAGATGTAAAATTGACTCCAACGTCAGACTAACTTTGAATTTTGGTTGTATATGAAAATCGGGTTGACGTCAGAACCCAACATCAGTTCGAGGTCAGACTCCAACGTCACAATTAAACATAAACATAAAATCAACCAAAGATCAACACCTAATGATGTTAGACTTTGACATTGTATGGACGTCACATTATGACTTTAAAGTGACATTGAATTTTAGTTGGGTAATTACACAACATAAAACCAACCAAAGATAAACATCTACTGATGTTAGACTTTGACGTTGTATGGATGTCATATTATGATGTTAAAGATAATGCTGGATTTTAGTTAGTTAAATGCACATCCTAAAACCAACCAAATATCAACGTTAGTATTAGATGTCAGCTGACATCGGTTTTAGACGGTATTAGTTTTGAAGGGGGAGGTGGAATGTCAGATACTAGTGAGCATTTGATTGGTCAAGAATTTATGAGAAATCAATTGAAGGATGAGGTAACGTGAAAAATCATTGATCCAAATTTCAACTGAAAAATGAAGAGAGGGTGGGACATGATGTAGCTCCTCCCCTTAAAGGGCACCTATGATGAAAATCATCTTTTGTAAGCTGTTTGGACAGAACTGTGTGTAGGTATAGTGTGTCCACAGTCATATTGGGGCGATATAAACGCAATAAGTCTCTTTAAAAAAATTTCCTGACTTTAAAATAGGATCCAAATCCCTTCCATTTTGAGGCCGCAACTTGGCGTAGGAGTGCGGTTTCCCCACCCACCGAATTGATTGACAGCTGCGTGCGCAAATCAACCGGGAATAAAAGATCTGTTCAGCTCTCTGTGATCATCAATCATCATCAAATGAGATCAAGAATGAGTGTTACAAGTTTAAAATGTTTTAAAACAGTGCATGTTTGTAATGAATTACAGCGATTTACTTTAGCTTTACTTCATCACCACAGCCGCGTGTCAATACAATTATAAAAGAAGACGCTTCAATCCCGGTTTTTGGATGTTAAATCAGGTTTATTTTGAACATTAACATAACAGATATCCATACAGCAGTGGATATTATTGTATATACTGTCACATTTGCGTGCAAAAACAGTGCAAAGCTAAATGCGTGCGCTGTCTGTGTGTGTGTGTGTGTGTGTGTGTGTGTGTGTGTGTGTGTGTGTGTGTGTGTGTATCTGTGTGTGTGTGTATCTGTGTGTGTGTGTATCTGTGTGTGTGCATGAACTTTGTAATGACATTCTGTGTGACTCATCATTACAGCTCCACAACAAATGCATCCAATAATCATTGGTAAAGTTCTTACTGTAGTATTTCTCACAAACGTTACGTGAGATCTGCTTTCTTCATGTCTGTCTGTTATCTGACGCAGTCGAGGGCGGAGATTGAGGCACACTGACATGCACGTGGAATGGTAGGCAGGAAGGACTAGCATTAAAGGCACAATACACAAAAACAGCAACAAGCTGTTTAAAGTTAAAAATCTATAATAAATAGTCTGATAAGTGTTTTGAGCTGAAACTTTACTGACACATTCTGGAGACACAAAAGACTTATATTAAATCTGGAAAAAGGGGTAAGCTAGGTGCCTTTAAAAAAAACAGCCTAGACAAATTACCATGTTTGTAAACATTCAGGATGTGCGTGCATGGAGGTGGCAGAAAAAAAACAGGAGCGCTAGCATTTACAGTGAGGGAATAACATCCGATGCAGTACAGAGTTTGTTGTTGTCTTAGAAATAAGTTATATTGATTACATATTATATATATATTATTTACATAATGCTTTCAGCGTATTATAACAGCTTGTCACCCAGTGATAAGCACAGTGATTCGGCAAAATTAATGTTAAAATGAGCGGTGTTCGTCTGACAGGTCCATTGCGATAGCACCCTCCCAATGGATATTGGATTAGACGAAATAAGCAAGCATCCAGCTCTAAATATACAATCTCATTGAAGCTCCAAGTGATTTTACAAGAGAGAAGTTAAAGGCCTACAAGTTTTTGGATGCCAACAATTGTGTTCTGTGTGGTCATGTGCAAGAAATAATGTTCCATGACTAACAGATTCAAAACTTTGTAATGCTAAAAACCGAGGTTCTGCCGAGCCAAAGACAAGGAAAGAAGACTGGACTATACAAGGCCTGGGTAATCATTAACAAGCAAAACAACTACATTCTGACAGCGAACTACACCTGTACGGCAGGGTATGTGAACTTACACATAGAGGTAAAGCTGGTTCGCACATTCTGACTTTCTCCTTAATAATATAACTTCATAAAAGTATTATTTGCAAACTCTAAATAGCGAAATCATATTAGCAGCCAATGACTATCAAAGTACAACATTGTTCACAGTCAAATAAACAGTGTTAATGTTGTTTTCAAGTCACACTTGCAGGTTATTTTAGACTGAATATTCAAAGTGCCGTGGTAAACAATCTAGGGAGTGTGTCACAAGTTGTCACTGAATGAATCTGTGAATATAAAACCAACTTTACCTTAATAACTTACACTTTTACGTTTCATTCTAAGCATTCAGTGTCCGCAGTTTAATTAACCATATGTAACTGTTTTTGCTTAAATCATTGCTGCAATCAAAAACGAGTAATGTGTATGATTCAGCATAACGTGAACTTACCTGATACAACATGAGAACTGCAGAGTCGAGCATTTCTAATTAGGTCGCCACTTCATTCAGCTCCCTTTTAGCCAAATACGTCTGCAGTTGGCATTTAAGCAGTGTGGTGTACATTAAAAGTTAAGTTTTCTATGTTTGGACTTTCAAATTTGGCATCCTCCCGCACAACATGACATGTTTGCTATTGCAACCGGTCTATTTTGCAACCGGGAACCCGTGTGACGTAGGTTGGTAATTAGTCTATAGCATTTTGTTTTTATCACAGCTCTGCCAGTAGCTATGTTTCCATCCACCTATTTTTATGCGCATTTTGCAAATGCGCATAAAAAACCGGTTGATGAAAACGCCATGATGCGCATAAATTTTGAAAATGCGCATAAAAAACATATGCGCTTAACTGAGTGGGATAAACTTTTTATTTGGTAAGAAAAGATGTGCATAAACTAGAATGGAAACACTTTTACCGCACAAATTCCAGTATGCGCATTAAAAAAAGGTCATGTGATTTTGTTGTAAGAGATCATGTGATTATAAAAATGTGTGTAAATGGACAAACCAGCAGGCTGAGCACAGTCTTAACCATTCAATATGTTGTTTTGGTCATTCTAAAACGCCTTACCGTTTCATTATTAGTGTTATTATATTATTAATGACCTCCAGAATCAAGAGCGTCTGTGCTCCGCGTCTGATGCCTTCAAACCCCACCGCATGTTCACTGCGTGTCAGGATTGTCTTCTGAGAGGCAAGTCATTTATTAGATGAAGAAAAGATTGACGCAGCTTCTCCTGCTGCAGCAAATTCAGTTTTTACTGTTGAGCTTTGGTGCCAGTGCTGCCTCACAGCAAGAAGGTCACTGGTTCGAGCCTTGGCTGGGTCAGTTGGCGTTTCTGTCAGGAGTTTGCATGTTCTCCCTGCGTTCGCGTGGGTTTCCTTCGGGTCCTCCGGTTTCCCCCACAGTCCAAAGACATGCGCTATAGGTGAATGAATGAATGAATGAATGAATGAATGAATGAATTTGGTGCCAGTTAATCAGGAAGTGACGATTTTGTTTGATTTGTCTCGTTGGATGGTAATGCTGCTTTATTCGCACGTCTTTTATGCTATAATCCAGTTTTGCGCATAAAGTTCATTCGCATTTTTGGATGGAAACATAGCTAGTGAGAGCGGTTGAGCTCAAGTGCATCAAATAAAAAGCAAATGAAAAGTGTCTTTAAGGGGGGGGGGGGGGGGCATGTCAGATACTAGAGAGCATTTGATTGGTCAAGTATTCATGGGAAATCAATTGCAGTATAAAGTAACGTGAAAAAAATCATTGATCCATTTAGGCGGAAATGACAAATTGCAAGCTTTGGATGTTTATCTCAGTTTTAAATTTTATAAACGCAAATTTTGTCACTGTTTTGAAGCACACTAGCTTATAGATATCCTTAAAACTAACAGACTGAAACTAACATCTAAAAAACTTGCTGCGTAAACTGACTTGCCTTAAAGTCTCTTTGCTACAGTTTATGACCAGTTCCCTCTAAACCCTGAGGTAAACTGATAAAGTCCGCTTATGACATCCATTATAGACTCAGATCCATGCAATTCATGTTTGCAATACAGTATCCTGTGTCAATGATCGGCGTGTTTGCTTGTAATTGGATTTTGGATGGAAGCTGTCCTCTGAGCATGAGAAATGTAGGTCGACCACAAAAGTCTCACCGTCTTGTGGAGAGGTGAGCTAATGGAGCGATTCTGAGGGCTGACAGGATTTCAAGCGCTGCTGTTTACCCCATCTCTCTGCTCTGACACTGTTGAGAATGGGAGGATAATCAGTCTGTTATATCCCAGGTCTTGTAAAGTGTGTTTTTTTTTTTTTAATATAAAAGACATTACTGCTTACATAAACATAACTCTAAACACCGTCTGCACAGTACTACAGTTGCAGAAGAATGGCGTTGTTATTCCCAGAGGAAGATTTTCATTACTCAGAGGCTCAAAGCTCAGCAGACTTAATGGAGTTCTCAGATATGCATCATTTACGCATCAACTTTGTCTCAGATTATTCTCTTAACACTCCTTAGGTGAAAGAAGAGTATAAGAGGCTGCTTACAAACTGTAATCATAATGAAAGCATGGCTTAAATCACTATCTTGAAAGACTTGATTTATGGTTTTTGATCAGTACTTTTTTTTGACAAATTGCTGCTGTTTAGGCTAGTTTTACGTCTTTAAATATAGAATGTTGTAGAACCTGAACTAGCCTTACCTTATCATAAAAAGTCAAATTCTTTGTTATTTTAAGAAACCACATTAACCTTTCTGCATGGTCATGGTCTTTGATGCTTCAGTAATTATAAAAGATAATGTCGAACTGCTTAGATGATATATGTAGCACTGAGGAATAATACAAAAAATTATATATACTTGTATCTGCCTTTGAGTGACATTTATTATTATTCATTCATTCATTTATTTTCTTTTCGGCTTAGTCCCTTTATTAATCAGGGGTTGCCATAGTGGAATGAACCGCCAACTTATCCAGCATATGTTTTACACAGCAGATACCCTTCCAGCTGCAGCCCAGTACTGATAATCATCCATACACACTCATACACTAAGGCCAAATTAGTTTTTTTTAATTCACCTACAGTATAGCGCATGTCTTTGGACTGGGGGAAACCGGAGCACCCGGAGGAAACCCACATCAACACGGGGAGAACATGCAAACTCCACACAGAAATGCCAACTGACCCAGCCGAGGCTCGAACCAGTGACCTTCTTGTGGTAAGGCGACAGCGCTACCCACTGCGCCACCACAATAATTATTATGTTTTAAATATTTATTTGTTCCATTTTTCCTTTTTGTTATTGCAGGAAAAAAAGCTGGGTTGTTTTAACCCAACATTGGGTCAATTATGGACAAATCCAATGCTTTTTTTTTTCAATTAAATTTGAATTACACTTTTTAACCCAATGGTTGGGTTTGTCCCAAGATTCTGTGACCTTTGATGCTTCAATATAGTGAAAAAAAGTGCAAACTTAAAAAAATAATAATAATTCCTGAGCAATAATTATAAAAGATAACGTCGAACTGCTTAGATGATATATGTAACACTGAGGAATATTACTAAAAAGTGTATATACTTGTATCTGCATTTGAGTGATATTTATTATTATTTTTCAAATATTTATTTCCACCATTTTTTTGTTTTTGTTATTGCAGGAGAGTCCAGTCTGAAAAATGCTGGATTGGGTCAATTATGGACAAATGCAATGTTTTTATTTTTTCATTAGTTTTTAACTCAAAAACAAACTTTTTAACCCAGTGGTTGGGTTTGTCCATATTTAACCCAAGATTCTGTGACCTTTGATCTCAATATGGTGGAAAAAAAGTGCAGACTAAGAGCAGAAAAAAGAAACCCTGAGCAATAATTATAAAAGATAATGTTGAACTGTTTGGAAGGTATATGTAACACTGAGGAATATTACTAAAAACATATATACTTGTATCTGCAAGTACAAGTTACTTATTATTATTCTTTAAATATTTATTTCTCCCATTTCTCTTTTTTGTTATTGCAGGAGAGTCCAGTCTGAAAAATGCTGGGTTGTTTTAACCCAACATTGGGTCAATTATGGACAAATCTAATGTTTTTATTTTTTCAATTAAATTTGAATTACAATTTTTAACTCAACTGTTGGGTTTGTCTATATTTAACCCAACGTTGTGTTAAAACAACCCAGATTTTTTTTTCTCAAACTCAGAATGGGTGTTTATAAATATGATGCTGTCTACACCGACCATTTATTTTTTTAAAAACTATAGTATATAGGTATATGTATACACTGAGGAATATTACTAAAAACTTATATACTTGTATCTGCAAGTACAAGTTACTTATTATTATTCTTTAAATATTTAGTTCTCCTATTTCTCTTTTTTGATATTGCAGGAGAGTTCAGTCTAAAAAAAGCTGGGCTGTTTTAACCCAACATTGGGTCAATTATGGACAAATCCAATGTTTTTATTTTTTCATTAATTAAATTTGAATGACAGTTTTTAACCCAATGGTTGGGTTTGTCCATATTAACCCAAGATTCTGTGACCTTTGATGCTTCAATATGGTGTAAAAAAGTGCAAACTTAAAAAAAAAAAAATTCTCAGCAATTATTGTAAAATATAATGTTGAACTGTTTAGAAGGTATATGTAACACTGAGCAATATTACTAAAAAAACATATATACTTGTACCTGCAAGTACAAGCTATTTATTATTATTTAAAAAAATATTTATTAGTCCCATTTTTCCTTTTGTTATTGCAGGAGAGTTCAGTCCAAAAAATGCTGGATTTTTATCCCAACATGGGGTCAATTATGGACAAATGCAATGTTTTTATATTTTCAATAAAATTTGAATTAGACTTTCAACTCTATTGTTGGGTTCGTCCATATTTATTCCAAAGTTGGGTTTAAAACAACCCACAATTTTAACTGCTCAAAAAAATAAAGGTAACACTTAAACAACACAATGTAACTCCAAGTTTTTTCTTTATATATGTTTGTATATATATGTGCGCAGTAGGTAGTGCTGTCGCCTTACAGCAAGAAAGTCGCAGGTTCGAGCCTCGGCTGGGTCAGTTGGCGTTTCTGTGTGGAGTTTGCATATTCTCCACGCGTTCGCGTGGGTTTCCTCCTGGTGCTCCAATTTTCCCCACAGTCCAAAGACATGCGGTACAGGTGAATTGGGTAGGCTAAAATTGTCTGTGGTGCATGGGTGTGAATGAGTGTGTATGGATGTTTCCCGGGGATGGGTTGCGGCTCGAAGGGCATCCACTGCGTAAAACATGCTGGATGGGTTGTCGGTTCATTCCGCTTTGGCTACCCCAGATTAATTAGGGACTAAGCAAAAGAAAATGAATTAATTATTAAGTTGAAGTCAGAATTATTAGCCCCCCTTTGAATTTATTTTTCTTTTTTAAATATTTCTCGAAATGATGTTTAACAGAGCAAGGAAATTTTCACAGTATGTCTGATAATATTTTTTCTTCTGGAGAAAGTCTTATTTGTTTTTTTTTTTCGGCTAGAATAAAAGCAGTTTTAAATTTTTTTAAAACCATTTTAAGGTCATATCTGTCTTGTTGATTGAGCTACAAAATCTGTCTGGTTTCATGTTCAGGGACAATTGAAAATTCCAAAGGTTCCATGTGAGATCTGTTGCCTGCTTTGAACATGGCCGTGGACAGAAGGAACTGCAGCTGCGCTTTTCACAGTGTTTCTGTGAGATGATGCACTGAGGATCAGTACAGTAGCAGCGTTTGTGATTACGTAAATGTGTCTCAGCGATCCAGCCTCCGCTACGTTTGTTTCTACCCTAGCATGGCCTTATTGTCGTGATCCTGTTGCCTAGGAACAGATTTTTTGACAATGAGGATGTGTAGGTTGCCAGAGGCGAAGCCAGAATTTCGGTTTATAGATTAACAGGTCTGCACTTGCTTCACACATTCATATCTGACTGACTTCTATTTCACAAGACACTGCAGGTGAACAGGGTACAAAATGACTAATAGTTATTTCAATACTTCTCCAGTTGACTGATTATATTGCAAATTGAATTTTATTTCTATTACTTGTTTAGATTTCTAAAAGGCTTTATTTAAATTTGGAAATGAGGTATTATTTAATGAGATATGCACTAATTTGCATACATTCTCAGCACAAAAAATGCACATCGAGATAAAGTCTGGTTTATTCATTTCCTTCAGCTTAGTCCCTTATTTATCAAGGGTTGCCACAGCGGAATGAACCACAAACTATTCCAGAATATGTTTCACGCAGCTGATGTCCTTCCAGCTGCAACCTAGTACTGGAAAACACCCATACACATTTTCTCATTCGCACACACACCCATACACTACGGCCAATTTAGCTTACCCAATTCACTTAAAGCACATCTTTGGACAAGGGTTGGGTATCGTTTGGGGTTATTTTGGTAGTTGTGCTAAACCGATACTTTTAAAACGATAGCGGTGCCTGAACCGATACTTTTGAACCACAAAATTATGGTGGATGACTCTAGAAAAATCTTTTTAGCATTTTAATTGAACAATATAAATAAAGTTTAAACTATACAGCAATGCAAATTTTATACATTTAAATTGAATTGCATTAATATATTTCTTTTGATCGTTTGTTTGTTAACATGAATTTAAGATTTGCATTATGCAATTAACATTAGCTTACCACTAACCTGTGGAAAGGCTGTCATCAAAATCTGGGAACACTTTTTTTCTAGGGTTGGGGCTTGTGACTACATTTACATGGACATCAGTAATCTAATGATTTAATCTGAATAAGACAATAACATGATTCAGGTGTTTACATGAGTTGCTTTTTAATTGTTCATTTCGTGATCCCGTTTTACATGTTATAGGCTATCCACGTTTCCTCCAGAGTTTGTGTGTTTCATTTATAAGAACTGAAGTTCGGCAGTTTCACTTTCATTCAGCAACATATTGTTCATGCCCCGTGACAAACTGAGGTATTGGATGAGAAAGTGATGTAAGGACTGGTGGAAGAGTGTTGTTTTAATGGAACTTGATACCACACGCCGAATGGAAAGTTTTTGTGACGCGGGTGTCTTTGGTCTTTTAAGGTAATCAAAAATCACTGTTTACATGATAGACTCTTAATCAGAGTATTGTCTTAATCATATTAAAATTGGATTATTGGTGTCTCTGTGAAAGTGCCAGATGATGTCACCAACTTTCAAAAGCCCCTTTCACACATACAGTACAGACCTTTCCGGAAAATTACCGTCAATTTTCCAGAAAGGTCTGTATGTGTGAACAGGCCCTTTTTGAAAATACAAGTAAATTCGTTCTGGCAATTGTTTCGGAAAGAGAAGTTGTAACATTACTGGTAATTTTCCGGAATGCTGCGCTGTGTGAATGCAGAAGGAAGATTGCCAGAAAGAGTGCGCTCACGCTTAGAACACGCTGACGTGAGACGTCTACTCCAGCCAATCAGAACACTCAGACGCATTCACATCTGCGCTATTTATACAAATAAAAACTTTGGATACTTTTCCAGACACATTTAGCTGCTAGTTGTTGGTCAGATAACATTTCTATGTTCCTTCTTAATGCCGACTGTGTAGAAAATTATCGATAAAATGCTTATGATAAGCGACGCAGTGGCGCAGTAGGTAGTGCTGTCGCTTCACAGCAAGAAGGCCGCTGGTTCGAGCCTCGGCTGGGTCAGTTGGCGTTTCTGTGTGGAGTTTGCATGTTCTCCCTGCATTCGCGTGGGTTTCCTCCGGGTGCTCCGGTTTCCCCCCCAGTCCAAAGACATGCAGTACAGGTGAATTGGGTAGGCTAAATTGTCCGTGTATGAGTATATGAGTGTGTATGGATGTTTCCCAGAGATGGGTTGCGACTGGAAGGGCATCCGCTGCATAAAACATATGCTGGATAAGATGTCGGTTCAATCCGCTGTGGCGACCCCGGATTAATAAAGGGACTAAGCCGAAAAGAAAAGGAATGAATGAATGAATGAATGAATGCTTATGATAAACCGACTCAAGCAAAATACTTGTTTTGAAAAGTGTGACAAAAAACAAAACTCATAAAAGTTTATTTAAAATGTTTTCTTTAAATTAGTCTGAAAAAAACTTTAAAAAAAGCCCAAAATCTATACATTTACATGTTTTTCTTTCCTGTGGTGCCTCACCTTAAATTTTGATTTATTCCCAACTGTTTTACAAAACAAAACTGCAACAGTGTTTACGAAACACCTCCAAACCAGATGAAATGGCCTTGCTTGTGCTTCTTTGAAGGGTGAAGATGTAGTGAATAATGGATTACTTTGAGCATGAAGAGAGATTGCGGTTTGTGTGTATACTTGAACAATCTGAACTCCAGGCAAAAGTGTAGCATTTTTTCCCCTTGAAATGTTTATATTACATAAGATTTGTTGGGTCATGGAGCTTACATTTAGTTTTTTTTCAGGAATAGAACAAATACATAAAGGGTAGATGGAGGCACTATAAGGAGGCGTGATGCTCTCGGGTTTTTGTCTGTGTGCCGTTACGTGTATGTGTGTGTCTGAATGGTGCGGTCAGAGCGATATAATAGGCACTGGCAAACAGTGAGTCTAGTCTGTGAACTCGAGAAAGTGAGAAATCTCTCAGAACAGGATCCAGCTGAGTCCAAACAGCATGAATATGCAAAACGTATATATGTGGCTACAGGTCTCCTTTGATATTGCAGATGTACGAGATCAGCAGAAACATTTTCAGTAAGGATTTACATTAAGAAAGTTTTAAGATGCTATCTCAGCCACAGTTTTTAATCTGACGGCAGGAGGAGAGATTTACCATTGGAGGCTATTAAAACATATTGTGTATAGTCAGATGATACGGTTGTAAACACAGTCGAGTGCTTTACTTGTGGTTGTTTATGAACTTACATTCTTTTAAAAAGTAAGGCCAAAGAACAACCATAGAGTCAAACAGAGTTTTTCATAGTGATACCATAGAAGAACGTTTATTAATTTTCTGTAGAACCGTAAAGAACCTTCGGTGGAATAAAAAGGTTCTATGACACCAATAAATAACCTTTATATTTAAAGGGTTAGTTCACTCAAAAATGAAAATTATGTTATTAATTTCTCAGCCTCATGTCTTCACAGTCCCCTGAGATCTTTTACAACTTAAGATATTTTAGATGAAATCTGAGAGCTCCCTCATCCTCCATAGACAGCGAAGGTCCCGAGGTGTACAAAGATGTTCAACTATAAATATACGAAGCTCCAGGAACACATTTGTGCACCAAAAAAACCCTGTAAAAACAACTTGATTCACCTATCTTGCACATCAGATCAGGCTGCTTATTTATTACAAGTACTAAACCCTGTAATAAGCTATAAACACAAAAATTACCCTAACACATTATACTGACCTTAGTAAACTTGCACCCTGACCTGATGTGGAAGAACAAGACATTGGCAAACAAAGTCATTTTTACAGTTTTTATTTTATTTTTGGTGTGCAAATGTGTTCTTGCAGCTTCATATGTTTACATGTGAACCACTGAATCCACATGGATAGTTTTACAATGGTTTTTGGTTCCTTTTCAGCACTTTGAACCAACATAGGCTCATTGTGGATGCGTACATCTGTCTACATTTCTGGAGAGTGTGAAATTATGTAGCCAGAGGTACGTCTGGCTGCATTTCGTGTTTAAAATAAACTCTATGGGGTGGTATGACGCCGTTGACAGCTTTTGTTCCTTTTCAACTGACCGCTTACCTCCATATGGACGGCTTTTCCGGTGTTACCAGCTTGCCCAGTAACTTGCCACATACATTTATGCGAGAAGACGCGCAAGAGAAAGTTGAGATCATCAAAAAGCATACACAGCGGCCTCTGGTGGATTAGCAAAACCAAAAACTGCGAGTAGACGTACCTCTGGTTGCGTATTTCGCTGTCCCCAGAAATGTACACCTGGGTACACATCTCCAACAAGCCTGGGTTGCTTTGAACTATCAGGATCAATGTTCTCTATGGAGGGTTAGAAAGCTCTCAGATTTGTTCGTTTTTGGGTAAACTAACCTGGTAAGCATTCAAAAATAAGTGTCCACCTTTGTCGGCAACTAGCTCTCTGCAACTCTCACATGGCTGCCACTGAAACTAAGCAGGGCTGCGCCCGGTCAGTACCTGGATGGGGAAAACTAGGTTGCTGCCGGAAGTGGTGTTAGTGAGACCAGCAGGGGCGCTCAACCTGCGATCTATGTAGGTCCTAACGCCCCAGGTATATTGATGGGGACTTTATACTGCTCAGTGAGTGTCGTCTTTCAGATGAGACGTTAAACCGAGGTCCTGACTCTCTGTGGTCGTTAACAATCCCTCGTTTTTCTTCGAAAAAGAGTAGGGGTTTAACCGGGGCATCCTGGCCAAATTTGCTCACTGGCCTCCTAACCGTCCCCATATCATAATTGGCTTCATCACTCTGTCTTCTTCCATCAGCTGGTGTGTGATGTGCGGTCTGGGTCAATATGGCTGCCATCGCCATCGGTGGATGCTGCACACTGGTGGTGGATGAGGAGATTTCCCCCAAAAATGTGCAAACCGCTTTGAGTGTCCAGAAAAGCACTATATAAATGTAAGGAATTATTATTATTAATTATTGTTTGTCACATGACTGAAAATAGCCTGTTTTCCTAAAAAAAATATCCCTTCGGTTCACCACCTGCATGTTTACTTCCCTTTTCTCTGTTTGAAATATCAAAAGTACAATATATCTCCTGCAAGTTTGAAACTGACCCCGTTGGTTTCCCAGTGAGTATTAATCACGGTTGAAGATATTATGTTATTTGGATTGGATGATAGTGATTATACAGCCAATGGATCCCAGTAAGGCCTGTGAATTATTCATGCGTCCCCTGGCCGGGTGAATGATTCATGCTGAAGCAGGACTCCTCCTCCGGCACTCTCAGCGGAGGGGCAGATATAATTGCAGCTTCCTGTCCAGCAGTGCCGTTTAATTAAAGATCACACATCGACCTGCGCCTCCTGTACCTGGTAAAATCCCCACCCTCTCTTCCTGTTAGAGAGTCCTGCGAGAGGCCTGTAGAAAAAGAGGTCCTTCTCAGAGCCCAATGCTTTTGCCTTGTTAGAGGACGAAACTGTCTGTGCACTTTGATTGGAATTTGGAATTGAAATTGGAGTTGGAATTTTGAATAGTTTGTTTTTAAGCAAGAAGCAAGAACGTCGCTGGTTCGAGTCCCGGCTGGGTCAGTTGGCATTTCTGTGTGAAGTTTGCATGTTCTTCCCGTGTTCGTGTGGGTTTCTTCTGAGTGCTCCGGTTTCCCCCACAAGTCCAAAAACATGCGGTATAGACCATTTTGAGGGATGTAAACAAAAACAAGGTTCCCAACATATATCCTGTTTTACATTTTTTTTTTATTTCTATAGCTTCAGAGAATCCAAAAGAGCCACATACTGATAAATAATGTTATGATAGCTGCAAGTTATGAAATAGTTTGATAACAAGCAAGAAATATTCATGGGCCAATGACATGACCACATTGAAATGGTCTATCGGCGAATTGGGTAAACTAAATTGGCTGTAGTGTATAAGTGTGTATGAATGAGAGAGTATGTGGGTGTTTCCCAGCACTAGGGGTTCATGAATTAGTGTATTCTCAGTGCAGGGTTGTGGCTAGAAGGGTGTCCGCTACTTAAAAATTACGCCAGTAATTGGTGGTTCATTCCACTGTTTTGACTAAGCTGAAGGAAAGTGAGTGAGGGTTTGATTTTGTGTTTACATTAGTGATGCACCAATAGGGAATTTTTGGCAGAACTGATAACTATATTTCAAAGATGATAAATACACCTCTTTTTCTGAGCCTGATTATACAAAATGTAAATAATACAGTGGACAGCTGATCCTTCATTAACTGCAGAAAACAAGGACACTGCAAGGATGCATGCTGTAGACTTTTCTACAGTATTCTACATTTACAAGTACTCTCTTTTTTTATTAGTGGAAGTGTGAAAATCATAAAAAAAGGAAAAAGTGAAGTCATAAGAAACGCTTATGTGTCTTTCAATCATATAACTTGTATGTCTATATTCCATTGTAGCTATCCAGTCAACTGAAGGACAGATTTTAACTTCAACTACTGAATGTGAAGGCATTTAACAGTGAAGAACTCATAAAGTATATACAGTTCAGGGTATCTGCAGGGTCTTAAAAAGTTTAAAATTCAAAAATCGAAATTTAAGGCCTTAAAAAATCTTAAATTCGCTGTTCTAGGTCCTAAATATTTTTGCACAGGTTTTATTTTTTCTGATGTCCATGTAACGCTACATCTAATGCTCATTTAAATTATTTTTTGTTGTTGTTGCTTGGTTTTCGTGGTGTTGTAGTCCTTTACTTCACTAGTCCTAATGTCATTTGCGGTATTACAGCTACAAATGAGCTTTCTGTTATTGGGCCCAGTGGGCGCGGCAAATGTGACGTCATCGCTGTGTTTGCTTAGGTTCGCTTTCGGTGCGCACGACATGATTTCGGCTGGCAGAGTGAACAGATTTCGGATAAACAGTTCGCGCGGCGCCGCTTTTGATTTGAGTTGAATATGAAACACTTTGAAGAGATTTTCTCTGAAACAGGTATGACTGTACAGATATCTTTATGATCCGCCCATGCATGATCATCATAGAGATAACCAGATGACCAATAATTCTTGGCTAGAAATTGCAACAGCTGTGGAAAAGGAGGAATGTTTTTGTAAAAGTTTGAAAAAACCTGAAGGATAAGTTTGTTAAAACAAAAAAACAGATGCCATGGCAAAAGTGGAGACCCGTGTGGTTAATAGCTACAAACTAAAATTAAGTGACAAACTATGTCTTTGATAACTGGAAAAGAATATATCAGTTTACAATATACAAATTCTGGGCTTTATTGGTGATAATGGTCAGGAATGTTGGACCATTATTGCCTTTATAGGACAGAAACTAGCCAGACAATAATGTGTGAATTGTTGAGTGGGCAAAAAAAAATAAAAAAATTGTCAGTATTTTTAGTAAGTTTTTTTTTTTTGCTTTTATTCTTATTATAATAAAAAATATATAATTGTAGAGTAACCCATTTTCTCTTGTCATTGATATTTAACTTTAATAGGTAGAACTATCCGATAAATGAACAAAAGCAAGTGATGATCAAAGTTTGATTTAATAAATCTTGAATGGTTATAAAAATCTTTACAATCATTATAATAAATTATAAAAATTATAAAGAATAGTTAGTTTTAAAATCTTGAACGATATTAATGATATGACGTAGTTCCGGAAACGTACTACATCTCTGTTTATCCGACTGACTTTACGGTGGGTTTCTTTTGACCGGCCCCTGTTGTTTTAAAGAATATCACAACGGCGAACGCATCAAGTATAAAAGCCTTGTTCGTTTCGTGAGGTGCTCACACAGTCAGCAGAGGTGCGCGATGTGGCGCCAGCGAAAGTATAAATCAGCCTTAAGATGTTTTTTTTTGTAGTTCAGTGGTCCGTCTAACCTGTCTTTAGTACAAGAAATGCTTACTTATATTTAACAAGCATGCATTAAAGGCGATGGCATAGACATATAGCCCCAATCCCAATTCTACCCCTTAGCTCTTCCCCTTACCCCTACCCCTCGTTTTGCACGTTCATGAAGAGATAAGGCTGTCCCAATTCTCTTTAGCTTGAAGGTGTAGGGCTCATGCTGCGTTCACACTAGACGCAGAAGAAGCATCAAGCACGAGTGATTACATGTTAAGTCAGTGCAAAGACGGGAATAGACATCCTGCGACGCGATACAAGCGAATGCCTCGTTACACGCGAATGGCGTGCCGCGAAATGAGCTTTTTGCGCGTTTGATACTCTTGACGCACGAATCGCTCGAGTTCAAAAATTTGAACTTCAGTGGACATTCGCGCCGTGTTAACCAATCAGGAGCTTGCTCTTGTGGGGGCGTGATTATGACGTAGCCCGTTGTTGGTGTCTCGGGGGAAAATCCTCCTGCCTACACCGTCAACAGTTCATCAAACTGAACTCCGCGTCTGTTCTGAAGTGAATATGACGCGCGATTGAAGCGGATTTGACGCGCGATTGAAGCGGATTTGACGCGCGATTGAAGCGGATTTTGACGCGCGATTGAAGCGGATTTGACGCGCGATTGAAGCGGATTTGACGCGCGATTGAAGCGGATATGACGCGCGATTGAAGCGGATATAACGCGCGATTGAAGCGGATTTGACGCGCGATTGAAGCGGATTTGACGCGCGATTGAAGCGGATTTTGACGCGCGATTGAAGCGGATTTTGACGCGCGATTGAAGCGGATTTTGACGCGCGATTGAAGCGGATTTTGACGCGCGATTGAAGCGGATTTTGACGCGCGAATGAAGCGGATTTTGACGCGCGAATGAAGCGGATTTTGATGTGCGAATGAAGCGGATTTTGATGTGCGAATGAAGCGGATTTTGATGTGCGAATGAAGCAAGTAAACTTAAAATGTTCACGCATCTATTTACGCGCGAATAGCGCTATTTATCTGCGCATTCCGCGTCTGGTGTGAACACAGCATAAGGGGAAGGGCTAGATAGCCCTTGAAAAGGAGATTTTTCAGGACCACACTTGAAACCAAAGGGTTTGAAAATTTCCCAGAATACACCATCTACAACGGCAGGATAGCTGCACACGGAAGTCTGGAGATGCACAAATTAGTATTTTTTGTCATTATTACAAGTTTTTACAACACACAAGCATAAGCACATAAAAAAAACCCCGCTAAAATAAAAACTAAATTAAAAAGCTAAATTTCGCTATCTATAATCCATAATAATAACTCCTGTATAGCAGTTCCACAATATTCTGACACTTGATGACACTCGAATACCCTGTCAGAAAAGTTTAGTGGCTGGGATTGAGCTTTTTACAGTGTCTGCTATAATGTTAATGTTGTGTTTGTGTGTTTACATAGATGAAGATGGTCACGTGTAAATGCACAGTACAGTTACAATCTTTTTGCCACATTATATTGTTATGATAACATGATATTGTTGCCTTCAGTGATTTCCTGAAGATAAATACCAAAAAATAACGCAACTGGAAAAACTACAGCAGTCGCAATCGTTGATCTCATATGAAGCAAGAGATCGCGATGACAATGCGTGTGACAATAAAGACGAGTAATGTTGCTGATTTGACACCACAGGAATACATTATATAGATATACAGTTATGTTGTAATAATATTTCTTAATTTTAATGCATTTTCAAACACACACACACACACACACACACACATATTTACTGTTAAATCCAAAGGTATTGCATTGATTCATTCCTAAATCGCAACCGATTTAAAACAAGAGCAGTAAAGTATAGTGTTATATAATCAGAGTGTCATTGGCTCAATGAGTAATCATATAGGAGGATCATCAAACCATTGGGAGAGTGTTGTGAAGCACTCTTTCTCAGCTCTCCGATTATCAACACTTCATCCATCACTCCTCCATCCAAACCACTCCTGCTTCCCGCAGTACGGAGGACCCCTGAAATGCTGGATGTGTGATGCAGTTCCCATGGTGATTTGTTGTGGAGATGAATGTGCTGGTCTTTCATCACTGTCATCTTCACAGGTTATAAGAGCCCTGAACTCAGGAGTTCATGCAGTAGACACTTCATTAAACAGAAATCAACTTAAGGGCTGCGCTGAAGCGAAGGGACGTTCTTTAGAAGAGTGGCTTTTTTCAGTCAGCTAAGATCAAACCTTGGTGGCAGTCCAGAAGTGCACTACAGTGCTGGACAATTCCTACAAATACATTTGTTTCATTCAAAAGGTTTATTGTAAAAAAATAAAATAAAATAAACGGTGTTGTGTCGTCAGCAATGATGCAAAATGTTGCAATATAAATGTTAAAACTTAAAAAAAAAAAAAAAAGGGGTGACATGGTGGCTCAGTGGTTAGCGCTGTCGCTTCACAGCAAGAAGGTCGCTGTCCCAACTGTGTCAGTTGGTAGTTTTGACATCAGATATTAAGTATTATTTACTGAAAAATTAAACAATCAATTTAATACCCTATAAACGTTTATTTCTCATACCCCACTGCCATTTTTTTCTTGTTTTAAGTATTTAGGATTTTTTAGTAAATGAAACACAAGATCTTAGTTTGCTTCACACATAAATGTATCTTTATGAATTGTATTTGGGGCTAAGTGGTTAGCATTGTTGGTCGCTGGTTGAGTCCACGCTGGACCAGGAGGCATTTCTGTCTGGAGTTAGCATGTTCTCCCTGTGTTACATTTGCTCCGGGTGTTCTGGTTTCCTCTAAAAACATGCCATTTTTTTAATGGTATGTTTTGTGTGTGTTGTATTATGATCTCCTATATTATGTGTAAAAATGACAATGACAATATTGAACATCAATTAATAGTTACTTTACCCTAATATAGGTCAATTTATACATTAAATTGGCTGTAGTGTGTGACTGGGAGAGTGTGTGTGAGGTTGTAGTCTGAATGCTGGGTTGCGTCTGAAATCGCTTTCGCTGTGTAAAACAATTGCCAGAGTAATTGGTGGTTCATTCCGCTGTGTTGACCTCTAATAAATGGAATAATTGTATTGATGAAACACTGAGGAAGAAAATAGTTTTTTTTTGCATTGCATATAGGATATTGAGTAAAAATGAGTATCATTTCAGACCTTTCTTTTTTCTACTGTGAAATATACTGTGAGATATATATATATATATATATATATATATATATATATATATATATATATATATATAGTTGAAGTCAGAATTATTAGCCCCCCTGAATTATTCACCCCGCTGTTTATTTTTTTCCCCAATTTCTGTTTAATGAAGAGAAGATTTACTCAACACATTTCTAATCATAATAGTTTTAATAACTGATTTCTAATAACTTGTATTTTATCTTTGCCATGATGACAGTAAATAATATTTGACTAGATATTTTTCAAGACATTTCTATACAGCTTAAAGTGACATTTAACTAGGTTAATTAGGTTAACTAGGCAGGTTAGGGTAATTAGGCAAGTTATTGTATATCGATGGTTTTTTCTGTAGACTATCGAAAAAAAATATAGCTTAAAGGGGCTAAAAAATTTTGACCTTAAAATGGTGTTTAAAAAATTTTCGAATATTAACAGTTAACTGGTCAGATTAATATTAAATTATTATTTAAAAAAAAAAGAAAATACTGTTTTAAAATTTTAAAATACTGATTTATTTTAACATGCGAACATAATAATACAACATAGCAGAAGAGCATCTTCACGCATGCACCTGCAATGTTTCCAACAGCTTAGAAAAACAGAATTAACTAAATAAATCGAATAAAATAAATAGGCCTGCCCTAAAAAAAATTTTTATTTGAATGATTAATTTAGATTACAAAACGAAAACACTGACTGAATCCTTTTAAAGGACGGGCATATAGGCTGTTTTTTTCTAATCTATGTTTTTATCTTCCGTCAAATAAAAATAGCAGGCTACCTCAAATCACTCACTCCACAGAAAATATGCATTTATTTAATGCTCCGCTGTTATTATTATATCACAAAACCTTTTTATGTTTTTAATAGAAATCATTATTTTAAAGATTGTCTTGATATATGGTTTCCTCTCTCACTCGAGGTTCAAGTGCGCGCGCTGCGTGATGAAAAGATAATGACAACACGCACATATGTTGACTTTTTGTAAACAGTTTTGTTGTTTAAATATGACTTTCAGAGATGTATAAAGTACTAGAGACCCAGACTTAAGTAAAAGTACAAGTGCTCTATCAAAAAAGTGACTTGAGTAGAAGTTGAAGTGCTCTTTAAGCACAATACTTAAGTGGAAGTACTAAAGTATTCAACATTTTTTGTACTTAAGTATTGCAAGTAGTTTATTTAAAAATGTACTACTCAAGTACTGAAAGTAAAAGTACAAGTATTGGGTTATGTAGTTATTTTTAAAAAAGCAGTCAAAAGACATATTGTTTTGTTTATTTTAAATATCATTTTTGGGGCACAGGATTAAGCAGAACAAAAAGAACTATGGTTTACGACTTATAATATAAATAAATAAATAAATATGTATATGATGGGTCAAAAACACCATTCAGCGTGACAGCTTTATGACAGACAGTTAACGTTATGTGAACATTGCAGTATGATATGAACCGCGGGTAGCTAACGGTAGTTAACTTATCTACTGTAGCTCTTATGGATAGCTCAAACTGCTGTTTTGTGTATTATATTATCTTTAACTTGACATGTTTCTTCAAATCCGACGGTAGAGTATGCACTTCATTCTATATGAACTGTCTTTCACTCCAACAAATGCAAACATTGGCTTTAAATAGGGTCACGGGTGGTCTTTTTCCTCATCGCCACGAACAGTTGAAAGTAAAGGAGTTGAAGGTGGAATTTCTGGGTTTTCCATGTCTAAAACAAACTAAAGCGCTCTCAATGCAGGCAGGCAGCATCGTCTGATCAATGAATGATTGATTCGTAAGGTTTTTATAATTGTAACGAGTAACTATGCAACACAAAAAAAATCTACTGGAGTAAAAGTATTAACAGGGTTCGTACGGGTGCTGGAAATCCTGGAAAATGCTTGATTTTTAATACAGTGTTTTCAAGGTTAGAAAAGTGCTTGGATTTTGGACAAAGTGCTTGAACCTGCTTGAATTTGAAATTGCAGGACTCGAAATTACAACCGTTTTGGTCTCATATGCGGCCGAAATGCGGCATATTTGCTCTTAACGGCAAACGCAACGCTCAGGTATAGTTTAAAACAGTTGTCATGTCAACTTGCTGCAAAGCCCGCAATGCCTCGCCTTAAAGCTCTTTTGATTGGCCCACTGCTCTTGAACTGAACGCGAATGGATTGGTTAAAATCAACTGTCAATCACTCAGTTCAGACGAATGCTACAGCTGCGAGCCGGCGGAGCCGCGAAAATGTGAAGGTCTGGATGTATGGATACGAGAGAATGAAAATAACACTGACAATTTTTGTCTGCCTAAAGTTACAAATAACGGCACATCTGATCAGTGATCATGTGGTGAATGTTAATCCAGCATTTACACTTTTCGAAGCGTGGATAAAAGACTTCCGGTGTGTTAAAGTTCGCTATGAAAGTGACGAAAGCCATTCACTGTAATGAATGTAACAGCATATATAAACGTAATTTACCGCGGTTGTTAGGTGCTGGAAAAGCATAAAAATGCACCTTGAAAGTGCTTGAAAAGTGCTGGAATTCAAAGTTGCAAAAAGTGTAAGAACCCTGTATTAAGCTCATCGAAAATATGTACTGAAGTAAAAGTAGAAGTAGGAGAAAAAAAACAATACTCCAGTAGAGTACAGATACAGCCTTTTAGTACTTAAGTACAGTAGTGAAGTAGTTCTACTTCGTTACTATACATCTCTGATGACTTTGCATTAATTTTCATACATGCTTTATAAGCTGTAAAATGAAAGGTAAATCCTATTTGTTGTGTTTATAACGCAGATCCGTTCCAAAAACGTGAGGCGCACCTCACTGCCTTTTTTGTTGACAAGGAAAAAAGAAGCGCGGTGCTCTTTTTTTTATGTCACTATAGGAAACGACTGAATCAGCTGGGTTTTTATTGTGCATGAGTGTTGCTGTCTATTTTGTTACAATTGTAATATTTAATAAAATTGTGATATTTAAGATTTGTAAATTCATACAGCTCTGAATAAAACAGCAAGCACTAGTCTCTCCTCCATCTTCAGTGTTTCCGCTTTTCCAGCTGTGGCGGCAGACCTTTTACACAAATCTACCAACTATATGGCGTTATTTCAAGGACAAATGGAGAAATGCTGTGCGCCCAGTATTACAAGTCGAGATTAAACCAATAACGAGCAGCAATATTACGATTAGAGAAAAGTTCGCTCTGTTATAATTCACTTACCTTTTAATAAGTTTTGGTGCAATTATAACCCACTATTAAAAACAACAACAACAATGACTGAATGTTTTGAATGGGAAGCTGTAATGTAGCCGTGGCGG
Source organism: Danio kyathit (assembly GCA_903798195.1). Classification (NCBI taxonomy): domain Eukaryota; kingdom Metazoa; phylum Chordata; class Actinopteri; order Cypriniformes; family Danionidae; genus Danio; species Danio kyathit. The sequence continues at coordinate 40,496,754 of LR812529.1, forward strand.
GATGCATTTTGGTGTGGCGCCCGCCATGGAAGAATGAATGTAGCGGAAACCATGCTCTTTAAAAGTTCTCTGTAGTTGTCTTGACAACACAAACACTGCTGCTCTGGGATGAGCCGTGCGAAAAACACTTGCAGCTGTTAGTAAACCATTCAAAATATGCCCCTCTTAATGCAAAAAAAGCGCATTCGATCGGCTCCTTATGCAGCCAAACTCTAAAAATATATAAAATAATATTTTTGAATCGTTTAACTGATACCATAAATCGGTTACAAACGCACCCTTTTGGTTAACGGTTAATCGATTGTTTTGAGCATCCCAAATATATATATACTGTATATATGTATGTATATATATATATATATATATATATATATATATATATATTAGGGGTGTGTCAATATCTCGTTGGACGAGATCTCGCGAGATTAAATCACAACGAGATTTCTCGTCGAGGTGAAAAGTTGTCTCGTGAGTAGATGTTATCATGATGGAGCGTGAGTGTAAAATTAGCATTGAAGATTGGAAGCAGGATTGAATTTAAACCGCAAATCAAGTGCTTTGCACACACTTGGTAAGGCTGGCCTCTGTGTTGCACATGCCACTTGGTTGGGCGGGCGGGTGTGACGTAACCGCTTTTCTCAAAAGATATTAAGACGATGTACAAGAGGCACCAATGTGGAAAAAAAAATTTCCGTTTTTATTTACATTTGAACAAAAACTTTAAATCAGAATTTGCCACGGGTATGAATAATGTGTTGTACCAACACAAATAGATTAAGTTAACTTAATTGTTTTTACAATTTCAAGTGGCATAAACATAAAAAAAAATTGTTGTCCCAAAAAAACCCTCAAGAATTGTGTTGATTCAGCTCATTTTAAATAAATAGTTTGAACAATTAGAAAACATATTTCTTTGTACAGTAAGTGTACACTTTAAAAAATGTTGGGTTCCACACAATTAATTTGTGTAGGGACAACATGAAGGAAATTTAGATGTAGAAATTTAAATGGATTAAACATAAACCAATTAAGTTGTCCACCAAAAAACTCAAGAATTATGGTGTTGTTTTTTGAACAAAAAGCAAATCTCATTTTTTTAAGTGTACACTGTAAAAAATGCTGAGTTCCACACAATCCCTTCATGTCATCTCAACGCAAAGCGATTAAGTTAACTTAATGGTTTTTATAATTTTAAGTTGATTGGACAAAACAATTTAGTTGTCGCAAAATAACTCAAGAATTGTATTGTTTCAGCTCATTTTAAATAAGTAGTTTGAAGAAAAAGCAAACTTAATTTTTCTTGTGTATATAAAAAGATAAAGACCCTGACTTTAATTTCATGGACAAGTACACTGAAACTGTTCTTAAAACTTGACCTCTGTTCCATAGAAGAAAGATAGCCTTACAGGATTATTACTACAAAATATAATTTCTCAATATTCAACAACATATTCTTAATTTTCACTGTAAAAAAAAAAATGCTGGGTTCCACACAATTCCTTCATGTTGCCCCAACACAAATCGATTAAGGTAACTTAATCGTTTTGATAAATTTAAGTACTGAACATAAAACAATTAAGTTGTCTCCAAACAACTTAAAAATTATGTTGTTTCAACTCAAGTTGTTTAAACAAGCAGCAAAAATAATGTTTTGTGTGTTCAGCTAAAAAGCATTCCTCTTATTTTTCCAAACAAATGCACCACTTTTCTCAAAAACGATACATTTGTTTCACATTATCAGCAGTGTTGATCAGTTCTTCTGTGCTGTATGAGATGTTTTGACTTCCCACACTGCTTTTTCCATTGCATCTTCTTACAGCAAATAAAGAAAAAACATAATAAAAACAAATGAACACTGAAAGCTGACTTTTGGCATCGTAAAGAAGGACCAATTTCTTCATCTTTGCATTTTCCCCCGTCAATGGACAGTGTGAGAGAGAGAGAGAAAAAAAGCAGGAGGTTAAAAACGCAGTACAGACGAGCAGCCCACGAGCAGACGTCAACGGCACCTCGCCACCTACCAGCTGCTTGTAATGCAGACAGTGTGTGTGGGAGAAGAGGGAAGCGTTCATGCTTGGAAGTCTGTAGTGTACTATTCCTTGCTTTGTTTCTACACAGCCCTGATCTATCCCAGTTCATCTACATGTTGCTCTCGGCTGCTCGCTCGCGTCTCATGCATGCTCATTACTCAGCATGAAAGAAAAAGTGCAACTCCGCATACTGTAGCTGTGTGGATGCTGGGATGTAGATGCTGGTCCTCAGCATGGGATAGTGGTTTTTGCAGCAAGCTGGTTAATTAGTGGTGCTGTGTGAAACTACATATTTTTAAGATCATAGTAATTGCCGGTATAATTGGTCTTAGAGGGGTAGTTCAGTCAAAAATAAAAATTCTTTCACTTTTCAAAGTTGCATTTGAACCACAACAACTTCATAAGGAAAGAGCTGGGTTTTTTCTCTTCTTCTTAGCCTGATCTGATCAAGAACATTCTTTCATTTTCTTTTCGGCTTAGTCCCTTTTTTAAACTGGGGTCACCACAGCTAAATGAACCGCTAACTTATCCAGCATGTTTTACACAGCAGATGTTCTTCCAGCTGCAACCCATCACTGGGAAACCCATACACTTTTATTCACACACATACATGCACTATGGACAATTTAACTTACCCAGTTCACCTATAGCATATGTGTTTGGACTGTGGGGGTAACCGGAGCACCCAGAGGAAACCCAGGGGAGAACATGCAAACTCCATACTGAAATGCCAACTGGCCAAGCAGAGGCTCAAACCAGCGACCTTCTTACTGTGAGGCGACAGCGCTACCCACTGTGCCACCCTGATCAAGAACAGCAGCACAAAAAAGTCATAAATTTGCAGTGTTACGCTCCCCATTTAAATAGTTCAGACTGCATGATTTTCAAAGTAGTCGTGTCACAGATGTTTTCACACTGCATGACTAGCGTTCTGTCGCTGCTTTGTTTACACTGCAAGATGGATCAGCGACAGGGGGTTTCACATTGCATGACTTTACAATAGGAAGAATCGCAGACAACTTTGTCCGAACTACATCTCACAACCAAAAACACGTCGTATATCTTTTGTTATTAACTACATAATGAGAAAGAAGCCTTTAATGGGGTAGAAACTGTACATATTTGCTTACCTGGCCTTTGAAGGGAATTACCAATTTCTCCTCAACTTTTTTGTTTAGCGACTCGGTTGTGATATTGCTCGCATCACACATCCAACAGACATGGGTGCTCCTGTCAAATTTCCACTAGTTTTTCCTCCATTTCTTGGGTCCAAATAAACTGAAACTGAGCACTTTTAATTTCTCCTACAATCTCCCGCTGGCCTGCAGATATCCATACTAGGGGATGCTGCTCTCTGATTGGCTGTAGGTGATCGCCGATGTTACTTTCAGTCAAAACTCATTTCTCACAGCATGATTTGAATCGCCAACAGCTCCCGATATTTACTGTAGCATGCCAAATATCTCACGGGCATCGGCGACTCATTGGCGATTCCCTCTGATTCGTGTCTTTGATAGTTCACACTGTGTGATTGTTAATCACGCGAACGAGCACCGATTTGCTTGTGATTTCAGGCATTTGTCAGCGATTTCTCAAAACCTGTCGGCGAGTCAAAATCGGGGCTAAAATCATGCAGCATAAGACAATGTAACCTAAATAAACAAAGACCATTCTGCTCCAACTGAATTATTTATTAAAATAACATAATCAGCAAAACAATCCAAAATGACAAGAGATGGGGAGCCCAACAAACAAAAAACAGAAATGTGCGCACATCTAAAAAATCTTGAAGGCAGGTACTCGATCAAAAATAAACACTGTAGCAAAAGATCAAAAGAAAATCTGCAACACTGCCACTTTAGCTCTCAAAAGTCTTATATATCACTTACACAAGGTTTCGACCTACATGGTCTTCATCAGGTCACCTGATGAAGACCATGTAGGTCAAAACGTTGTGTGAGTGATATTAAAGACTTTTGAACCCAACAAACAACCAAACAAACCTAAAGCAGGTTGGGACTCCCCACTTCAAACAAACAACAAAAGGAAAGTATAAAGGAGAACACAACAATAAGACCCAATAACAATTCTACCCCTTAGCACTTCCCCTTACCCCTACCCCTCGTTTTGCACGTTCACATGAAGGGGTAGGGGTGTCCCAATTCTCTTTTGCTTGACGGCGTACGGCTAAGCGGAAGGGCTAGATACCCCTTGAAACAGATTTTTCACGACCACACTCAAAACCAAGGGTTAGGAAAATTTCCCAGAATACACCATCTACAACGGCAGCATGGCTGCACACAGAAGTAAAGAGATGGACAAAATATAATTTTTTTGTCGTTATTGCGAATTTTTACAACAAACAAACATATGTTTAATACATTCATAACCGCGTTCGTGTTTTACCGTCATGCTTTAAAAAAAAACACTTAAATAGAAACCGCTAAATTTCGCTATCTATAATCTATATTTATAACTCTCGTTTAGCAGTCCCACAACATTCTGACACTCGAATACCCTGTCAGAAAAGTTTAGTGGCTGGGATTGATCTTTTTACATTGTCTGCTATAATGTTATTGTTGTTTTTGGTGTGTTTACATTGATGAATATTGCCACGGTGTAAACACACAGTACAGTTACAATCTTATTGCCGCATTATATTGTTATGATAACATGATATTGTTACCTTCAGTGATTTCCTGAAGATAAATACCAAAAAATAACGCAACTGAAATAACTACAAAAGTCTCCATCGTCAATCTCGAGTAAGAGATTGCGATGATGATATAATGCTTAGGAGTACATTTTGAAGCCCTTCCCCTTCACACTCTATTTCAAGGGGTAGGGGAACAAAAATAGAATTGGGATTGGGCCTAAAGCCGTCAGAAACTGGTGGTGTGGAGGAATGAGCGAGAGCGAGAAGTCCGCTTCCGTCTGTTTTACAAGCCTGACGTCACCAAATCAACCAAAAGAAAACTGAAAAGGAAAAAAGACAAACAAGATCAATTGAAAGTAATACTTACGGGCAAGAGTGAACGCCACACGTAACATGCGGTTTTCTGTATTTTGTGATTTTAATAGTTAAAGTTAGGGCTGCACAATATATCGTTTAGTATCGGTATCCCAATGTGCAAATACGCAATAGTCACATTGCAGTTTAAGTTCAGCTTTAGTTTCATTAGGAAATTTGATTGAGATTATAGTTGATCAGGAACCACATTGTGAAGTTTAACCTTAGAAGAGCAAATGTTTTTCATTTGCTTGTTTGCTTTGTTTTTAAGGCCCATGCCTTTGAGATGTCAAATGCATTTAAACCATTTGTGTATAAGAAATTATAACATTTAACATAAGATGTTAATGTTTTTTTTAATGAATTGTATTAAATTATTAGGCTATGTTCACACTCCAAGTAAATATGGCCTAAATCAGATTTTTTTTGCCCACATGTGACTCAGATCTGTTTTTTTCTTGACAGTGTGAACAGCCCAAACCGCACGGAATCTGATCTTTTCACTTCAGACTTGTGCCACTTTCATATGTAGTATTAAATCAGACAGATCTGATGTTTTGCAATACAACCGCAGTTATGTAGGATTTCATGTGACTTTTACATAATCTTTGCTCGATATGCGTCATGCAAACATCATCTACTCCTGTGTATTAAGTATTAAATCAGACCCCCTCCTTTGCGCACGGATCCCCATCCGCAGATAGGGGATCCGTGTACAAAGGAGGGGGTACTTTCATTTTAAGGGGAAACTGAAATAACAGTAGTCTAGATTATCAGACTCTGCAAACAGAAATGAACCGACTCCGCCGCCACAGTTCAGTCTCTGGCTGCTCGTTAACCCTTGATGAGTTCACTACACTGGTGGTCAGAAAGACGCGCACCACAGTTGTTATAAATCACAAATGATCAGTGTTTTCAATCACAAGAGACCTTTTTTAAGTTTTAAATGGTGAAATACACATTAGTAGTAGCAGAACAACCCTTTACAGTTCGTAAAATACACCATGGTCGTCTATAAAAAGGGCATTAATCATATTAAACCTAATCTGACAATGTTCTTACTCACTTCATACAGTACACACATTGTGTGGATAATTAGACATTTTGTACTATCCGTAATTGTACTTTTGCGTATACAGGTCAGTTTAGGACCAAATCTGATACTAGCCACGTTTATAACAACAATGTGAACAGCTATGCAAAAAACTAAGATCTGAGAAAAAATCAGATCTGAGTGCCTTGCGGTGTGAACGTAGCCTTAGACCAGCTGTGAAATTTTAGTTCTTTCAAGATTTTCTTCAACACATTTTTAAAACATAATTTTTTTATGTTTTAAAATGTTTTTATGTTTTTAGTTTTAGAACTAATTTCCAATAACCCAAATCTGACTCATGATGAGAGTAGATAATATTTTATTAGTTATTTTACAAGATACTAGTATGCAGCTTAAAGTGCAATTATAGGGCTTAAAAGTGCTCTATGTAAGTTTTTGACTCTTTAAAGCATAAAAATACCATATTATGTTTGCAGATATTTAAGAAACATGCAAAGTGAACATTCTTGTTTATCTGAAAAACAATGCTGAAGTCAGATATTCTGCTTTAAAAATGTGAGTTACGTGCCAGAACGGCTGTCTTTGTTTTGATTCTTTTAGGCTCCCCAATGCCAGTTTAGCCAATTATATCAGCAGCCCGTGTTGCCTTGGTGGAAAACCACATATTTTATTCATTCATTCATTCAGTCAGAAAGGCTTTCAAAGCATGTGCCCATGACTGAAATGCGATCTCCAGTGGAAAGTAACAGACTCCGAAATGAGTCGCAGATTCAGAGCTCCACATGAGGTGATCATTAATTAGTAAATTATAGAAATATTCAGAACGTAAACATTAGGTGAGCAGGTTACATCGTAACCCTGTGTCCTAACAACACCCTACGTGATGAGATTTGCAGTGATAAGCTGTTTGGGCTGTTTGCACCAGACAAAACCACAACCACAAAACCTTCGCAGTAGCTGGTCCTAGGTTGTGGAATGCTCTGCCCCTCTGTATTAGATCTGTTTCATCCCTGTCTGTTTTTAAATCTAGGTTGAAAACTTACCTCTTTGATTTGGCATTTTATGAATGAAAATTGTCTGTTTTAGCTATAATTTTATATATATATTTGTTTTTCTCTGTTTTGATTTGTACTGTGCAGCACATTGGTCAACCTCTGGTTGTGTTAAATAGTGCCATATAAATAAAATTGACATTGACATTGACAACACTTCTGTGCAACACCACAGAAATTTAAATACAGCCATTTAGAAGCACATAATAGTGCACTTACTGCATTCCAACAAAATGGTAAGGTTTATAATCGAATTAATACATATTACACGTCTTTAACATTATTAAATGTACATGCTGAGTCACTTATATGTGTTGGTTTGCACCAAGTCACAGTTCTAAAATTAAATTTGAAATAAATTATTTTATTGTCAAGATCTGAGGTGAACTATCTGCTGCTGCTTTCAGTAGTATGGCAATAAATGTCATGTAAAATGGCATTCAAGCTCACATTATTAGCATTTAACACTGAATAAAGCACATGAGGTGTACCTGAGGTGATCATAGTTCATCCTGTTGTTCACCTGTGAGAAATAAAAGCTGCTTTTCTTATATCAATTCGAGGTGTTGGTTAGGACAAAAACTGCTTTTAATATTCCTTCTATCGCATGCTGTGGCACTTAAATCAACCTTAACTTCAACTTAAATCAACCTTAAATCAGAATTTAGGCTCAATAGTCAGACACACTTCTGTTGATGTTGTCAATCTGGCAACCTGTGCTTGCGTGTGTTTTGAACCAGGTGTGCAATACCTAGTTCAACCACTAGGTGTCAAACTTGCATACTGCACCTTTAATTAGGCTAACTAGGCAAGTTGTTGCGTAAAAGTGTTTTGTTCTGTAGCCAATCAAAAAAAAAAAAATCTTAAGGGGCTAATAATGTTGACCTTAAAATTCTTTAAAAAAATAAATAAAAACTGCTTTTACTCCAGCCAAACTAATAGAAATAAGTTTTTACCCCTCCCCCCCAAAAAAAATGATAGGAAAAACTGTGAAAATTTCCTGTTAAGCATCACTTGGGAAATATTTGAGAAGGAATTAAGGGCTTATAATTTTGCCTTCAAATGCATATGTTTGCTTCTCTCTCTCTCTCTCTCTCTCTCTCTCTCTCTCTCTCTCTCTCTCTCTCTCTCTCTCTCTCTCTCTCTCTCTCTCTCTCTCTCTCTCTCTCTCTCTCAAGTTCAAGTTCAAGTTGCTTTATTGGCATGACATTCAATACAGTGTTGCCAAAGCACATCAAATATGTAATATATTAAAATCATCAAATAATAATAAAAAAAAAAAAAAGATAATACATTTGATAAATATAACAATTATAATAATAATAATAAAAGTTTAGATTATTTAAATAAGACGCATGAATTTACATTAACCATTTCTTATGGTGTGTAGGGTGTATACATATTTTGCAGCTAGTCTAGATGTCAAATCATTCTCTCCGAGTACATGGTAAAGTTTTTCTGAGTCATTTAATTTAAAAAATGAATTAGTCAAAGTTTCAAATTGGGGGAAAAATGTTTCTCTAGTTTTGGTGTATTTGGGGCAGAACAGAAGGAAGTGCGTCTCATCCTCTATTTGGTTCATGTCACACTGTTTACATATTCTCTGTTCTTTAGGAGCCCAGGATTTTTTATGTCTGCCCTTTTCTATTTCTAGGTCATGATCACAGAGGCGATATTTAGAAAGAATGCGTTTTTCTTTGAATTGTTTTAATGATAAATAATTTGCCATCTGTGTGGTTCTGTTTAGGGCCGAATAACATTGAAGTTTATTTTGGAGGTTGAATTCAGTTTTTAGTTTTTCATCATAATTATATTTTAATGTTTTGTCAATGTGTTTGTGAAGGTTTTCTTTGGGGACGGGTTCAGTTTGAGTTTTCTTCAGTAGTTCAGATACGAACGTGTTTAGAGGATGAGACACTGTAGGTTTTTCATTGGCCAGAAGGGCTTTATATTGCACAGACTGGGGGTCAGACTGATGCAGGTGCAGCCAGAACTGAACAGCTCGTTTCTGAATCTCCAAGTTCAGCGGGTATAAACCCAGTTCAGCCCTGCAGGCAATGTTAGAGGTGTTTCTGTGGATATGTAATATATTTTTAGCAAATTCTAATTGTGTTCGTTCAATTAAACTTTTATTCCAATTTTCAAATTTTAATACAGGTCCTCAAATTTCACTCCCATATAGTAAGATTGGTTTGATAATAGCGTGATATAATTTAATCCATGTTTTAGTTGGTATTTGTAATTGGCCAAAGCGTGATTTTATAGAATAGAATGCTCTGCGAGCCCTCTCGCTCAGGGTCTTGACAGCAAGACTGAAGCCCCCAGAGGCGGAGATCTGAATGCCCAGGTAAGAGTAACTACTACAATGCTCTAGAGTTTCTCCTCTGTATGTGAACTGATATTTGTGTCTCTGAGATCTGGCCTTCTTCTGGAACACCATGACTTTGGTCTTGTCCAGGTTGACCGTCAGTGCCCATTCCTCACAGTACTGCTCCAGTAGAGTTAGGCTGTGTTGGAGACCCTCTGCTGTGGGAGACAGCAGCACCAGGTCATCCGCATACAGCAGGCACTTTACTTGAGAGTCAAGCAGAGTGAGGCCGGGGATGCAGTCGGAGCCGTCCAGAATGTCTGCCAGATCATTAATGTAGATGTTAAACAGGGTTGGGCTCAGGCTGCATCCCTGTCGCACCCCTCGACCCTGCTGGACAAACTCAGTTCTCATATTTCCAACTTTTACAGCGCATTTACTTTTCTTATACATGGCTTCTATAATGCTATATACTTTTCCACCAATGCCAATTTGCAACAATTTATATAATAGTCCGTCATGCCAAATAGAATCGAAAGCTTTTTTAAAATCAACAAAACAAGAGAAAATTTTTCTTTGTTTGTCTTTTATGTTTTTATTTATTAACGTATGAAGGGAGTAGATATGGTCAGATGTCCGTTGTTTTGGTAAAAAGCCAATTTGTGATTTGTTTAGGATGTTCTTTTTTGTGATGAATGTCACTACCCGGTTGTTAATAATATTGCAAAAGAGTTTTGCTAAGTTGTTGCCAACACAGATGCCACGGTAATTATTGGGGTTGAATTTATCTCCGTTTTTATAAATAGGTGTGATCAGTCCTTCAGACCACGTCTCAGGGATGTCACCAGAGGATAGGATCAGGTTGAATAGTTTGGCTAGAGCCCGAATTATGTCAGGGCTGCTGAGTTTTAGCATTTCATTACTGATGTTGTCCTGTCCACAAGCCTTCTTCAGTTTCAGATGTTTAATGTGTTCTGATATTTCTGTAGTTGATATAAATGTGTCTAATGGGCTTTGGTAATCTTTAATTGTCTTCTTTAAATCGTCTAGTCTTCTCTTGGTTTTGATTTGGGGCTGGTTGAGTTCTGGCTTTTGATATAAATTTTTAAAATAATTCTTCCAGACCGTGCCACATTGCAGTGATGTTTCCGGTTGGGGTCTTTCAAATTTTTTAAAGAGATTCCAAAAATGGTTTTGGTCTATTGATTCGTTAATTTCATCAATTTTATCTTCATAATATTGATTTCTTTTTTTGCAAATCAACTTTTTATAATTTTTCAGACATTGTGAATATGCAAGTCTTAGTGTTTGATCAGCTGGTTCTTTATGCTTTTTGTTGGCAATCTGTCGAAGGTCTTTTCTGAGATTTTTGCATTCATTATCAAACCAAATGTACTTTATAATTTTTTGTTTGTTTTTTCCAAATTTGAGTTGTCGCTTGATGTTAGATATAGTAGCCAAAGTTTGAAATATGTTATTAAGATTGGATGTTGCAGAGTTTATTCCAATAGTATCTGGAGTGTAATTTGTGGACATAAAGAGATTTATCATTTTGTGTATTGTAGAGCTGCACATGTTTTCTCTAAATGTTTCTGCATCAGACTGACTCCAGCTGAGTTTGGGTTTTAAAGGGAACAGTTTTCCTTGATTAAGGGGAGGAACATTGAGCTGATTACATGACTGCTTCAGGTAGAGGACTGTTTGGCAATGGTCAGAAAAGGGGCATTGAGGTTTAACTGTAAAGGCATTAATAAAATGTGGATCAATGTCTGTCATTGAATAATCAACTACACTTGCTCCTAATTTGGAGCAATATGTAGGTCTGCCGAAAGAATCTCCTTTGGTTCTACCATTTATAATATATAAACCTAGACTTTTGCAAAGTTTAAGTAATTGTTTCCCGTTTATATTAATGATATTATCACAACTGGTTCTCGGAGTAATGACAGATGATGAATAAGACATTATGTCTCCAGATATGTGATCATTATCTACAGTATTTATATAATCAATTTCTCTTCCAGTCCTTGCATTTATGTCTCCACATATGAGAGTGTGTCCTCTGGACTGGAAGTGCAGGACGTCTCTCTGCAGCTGCTGAAAGCAGTCTTCTTGATGATAAGGGGAGTCATGGGGTGGAATATAGACAGCACATAGGTAAAGATTACTCTGTGGTAGGATTGATTTTAATTCAAGCCAAATTAGTGAATTTTCCATTTTGATGACTTTAATCAGGTGTTTTAGATTAACTTTGTGCCATATAAGAATGCCACCTGAATCACGGCCACATTTTATCTGGGAGTGTTTGACTGAGGGGACAATGATCTCTCTGTATCCTCTTGGACAATGTAAGTTCTCATTACTCCGACACCAGGTCTCAATAAATATAATTATATCTATGTCTTTTATATTATTAAGTAGGTCTTGGTCTGCAGACTTGTTTCCAAAAGTTGATGAACGCAAACCTTGAATATTCCAACAACTAATTCTAAACGATTTCATAGATAAACTAACAGTAAAAATATAGTAAACTATATAGGTAAGATATAGTAAAATATGTGTGTGTGTGTGTATATGCAGTATTAATCTTGCTTCACTAGTTTGGAGCAGATGATGTTGAGCAGGTGTCTGATCTGGCTCAGTTCAGTGGCTGCAGGTTCTGGTGTCTGTCGGACGGCTGCTGCGTAGCTCTGCTGCTGTGATGGAGCTGTTGGGGTCAAGTCTTGTCTATTACATGTAGGAGGGTGGAGGTGTCTCTGTGTGTAGCTCTGTTGATGCTGTGCTGGAGCTGCTGGGATTGAGTTCTGCCTGTTGTGTGCAGGAGGGTGGAGGTGTCTCTGTGGATGAGGGTTGCTTTGCTTCTGTAGAGGTCTGCTGTGTCCTGATGAACCCAGAGCTGAGCCTTTTAGCACTCTCGCAAAGGCCTGAACTCCTGTCTTGTTGAGGTGTACATGATCATACATGTGTTGGGGCCCGATGTCTTTGTGGTAGGCCAGGTGAACATTAGGAATCAGTGCACAGGCTCTGGAGAGTTCCACATTGTTTCCATGGATCACATGGAAAGGTACGTCACTGCGTGGTAGTAGTGTGGACAGGGTGACTTTAGCTTCAGGAAAGCGCTGTGAGGCTCTGATAGCCACTTCTCGCAGTAGAGGAGCCACGTTGCCTCTGGTTGCTCGCAGGTCATTTGTCCCTGTGTGGATGATGATGTGCTTGTAGGATTCATTCAGGTTTTTGTCAGATAAGATCTGAAGAGCCTTACTTGTGTTTGGGCACCATATTTTCTGTGCTTTAATTTTTGGAAATAAGAGTTTTTCTTTTAGATATTTTCCATTTGAGTCGATGAGGATGAGAGCCTGTGTGTGTGAGGTGGGGCTGATGGATTGTGGGTCTGTTGAAGGCTGGAGCGCATCCACTGTCTGTATCTCAGTGAGGGTCTCTGCACAGATCAGGGGTTCAGTCTGAGAGTCTCTGGAAGGTGATGAATGAAGAAGCTGGTTCTTCATATTATCAATGAGTTTATCTTTCTTTTGCAGTTCTGACTTTAAGACTGAGAGTTCTTCCTGCATTTCTGTTTTAATCTCTGTTATTTGTCTTCTAAATGTTGTTTTTAGTTCCTTCAGCTCCTCTCTTGTTTCATGGAGCTCTTTTGACATCTGCTCTTTGTTTTTCTGTAGGGATTCAGTCTCTTGTTTTAGGTCCATCATGTCGTTTTTAAGCTGTTGCAAGTCATTGTTTTCTTTTAAGTGGGATAGTATTAATTCTTTTAGTTCAACCACATCTATTTCTAGGAGTGAGAATTTTTCTTTCATTCTTGACATTGGAGATTGAGCTAGGGAAGTTGCAGCTGTCGTCTTCTTTTGGGTGTCTTGAATAGGAGAAGTGTTTGATTTAATTTCTGTTTGATCCTGTTTGAAATTTGTATTCAGCTGCGTCTGATTTTTAATTTTTGAAAAGTCCATTATAAATGTTTGAAGGGCGGGCTCTGAGCCCTGGATCATGACAGTGCCATTGTGGTATAAGTTTAGAGACAGGCTTCTTGATTCCTCATTCTCTTCAGCATCTTCAAATACTAGTATTTGTCTGCCTTTGCAGATCCCTCTTTTTGAGGTAAAGGCAAAATGTTGGCAAAAAGCATTATGCCATAATGGGCTGTTTTCAGTGTAAAAGAGCAGGTTGTTGAGTTTACTGTGCTCATAGTCTGCAAACAATGTTTCAGGTCTGTCCTTGATCTGCTTCTGTCGGTGGAGCTGTTTAGAGTGTTCAGAGCTCTTCTGAGGGTAGGTAAAGGGGCGGGGCCTGCATGCTGCAGTGTCCATTGCTGATTTTAAAATGTAAACAAGCAACTGAAAAAACTGTCAATTTGTTTACTTTTGATAGTTCTTCTATGAATTATATATAAATGTAGATCAAAAAAATAAATAAATAAAAAAATGTCCACAAAATGTCCACAAAAATAAAATATTGATGAAAATCACTGCGTAAATTGTAAAAACAAGACCAAAATGAGCATCTTCATTGATACTGCCATGTAGGGAAAAAGATAAAAATAAGATATATTCTTCTTCCTGAAGTAGTCATTGTTGAATATTTCCAGAGTACCTTCATTAATTTCTGTGTCGTCTCATTATTTGAAGACTGATGTTTGATGTCCTCCTTTGGTTTTCTTTGAGGATGTATTCTGGGATTGTCTTCTTGCAGGTCTTTGCTCTGGAAAGTTCTTCTCTGAAGCAGTTATGTGGTCCTTTTGATTTTCAACTGCTGCTTTTCTTGGTTAAATTCATTAAAACTTTGTTGAAAGATGTTTTCTTATTTAAAATTTGTCAGAATTAAGTGTCTGATCCAAGCAAAATAATAATAATATTAAGTGCCTCTCTCTCTCTTCTTCTCTCTCTCGTCACAAACACACGCGGGGTTTTAGCCTGTATTATTGTGAGCTGCCGCTTGAAGGAGAGTTGGGACGATTAACGGCATCAGCAGCCACCCCTGAAACATCGTTGTGTTTCGTTGTCAGGATTCTGAGGATTTAACGCTGATAAACATCATGTATGCTACGGGCGTTTTTGGACCATTTTCCTTCATATTATTACAAGGTAAGACCCAGAGCTTCCTTTGAATATCTGAATGGATAACTCGCATGGTTAGGCTACACTGCACATAAACTGTGATTTGCGGGAAAACGACTAAGATGGCAGCCTGCTTTTAATTTAGAGCTGATTAAAAGTAGACTCCACAATTAAGTGTAATCAGTTTTCACAACATCTAGTTATACCTTTTTTTGTTGTTTGTATTGATAAAATGCCAACATCATGGCAAAGTTGTTGTTTTGTTTGCAAAAAATTTATAGCTACACGAAATGGCTTGGTAGATGTTTTGAATAGTTGTTTGGCAATGTGTGATTCATGTTTAATGTCAATTGTTTTTGTTTGTTAGACCCACCTGTGACGTTGTACTGCCTAATCTTGGCCAGGAGGATGCTATTGTAAAAGAGATTGTTTTAATCTCAATGTGTCTTCCTGGTAAAATAAAGGTTATAATAACAATAATAATGTAAAAAAATAAAATCTCAAGCTTTACCCAAGCAAGCCATTTAGGCTATTGGATATGTCAGGTAAACATTTAAAGCTTATTCAAAATAAAAAAAACTATTTGACAATATATTTCATACATAAATACTTTTCATACAGCCTACATTTTATATTGATTCACAGAAAACACTTACTAAAATGTCATTGTGTAACCATTGTTATGCCAAAGACCTTTTCTGCTGCTCTAACAAGAATCATTTGATAACATATTAAGAGATTCTAGGACCACAGTCAAGCATCAAACTACTAACTAAATTTGTTTAACTTTAAATAATTTTGATTTAAAATATTTCTCTGCTTTACTTATAACAGCTAGGGTTTACTTTACCAGCAAGATGTTTCATGTTATTTTAATATGTATCCTATAATATATTTTCTTATTTTTTTTTATAAACACGTTTTGTTCTGTTTGTTTTCTTTGTTTATAAAAACAATTTTGCTCAATCATTATTTGATGTTGACACCAAGAAGGCTCATTTGAACTAACAGTATTGTTAAATTTTCATTTGAGAGCATCAACATCATTGCAGTATCCTCTTCTTTCTGACTGCTGGCATCTAAAAAAAATGGCATATTCTGGAAATTCAACATGATATTTTATTTATTAGATGCATTTTCTCCGAAATGATTTGAATTCAGCCTCAATTCGAAAACTTTTTCGGTAAACCAACTGTATGTGTTTTCCCTGGGAATCCAACCTCTGACCTCGCCATTGACAGTGTTCTACAGCAACACAATCTGAAGGCTAGAAAACAGATTGAATGTTTCCTTTACCCTGCGGCTCATTCATTAATATTCAGTTCTAAATAATGAGGCAACTCTCTTAAAGCTGGAGACCGTTGCATAGGCTCCTCTCCATAAAGATGCTCTATTTGTGAGCACTGAACGTTCTTTTTGTGTGTGGTGAACAGTAAATGTTTAGAAGTGCAGGGTCATTAAAAGTTGGTCGCCAGAGAGCATTGTGAATGGAATGTTAGTCAAAGTCCTTAACCGAACACCCCCAACTATATGCTTTGTTCTAGAGGACAATTCCCCTGCTGGTTTGGCCAATGGGGATTCAGAGGGAGGGAGTCGGGTCTTGGGTCAAGTGGCGAGACACTGACATGTGTAGCTGACAACTGTTCAGAAAGGGTCACCCCTGAGATGAGGTGTTGAGCAGTGAGTGTCTGCTGAAAAAGCGGAGGAGGGAGGAGGACCTGTGCTTCTTCAGGGCAAAAGGCCATCACCTTTTTAGCGTCCATGGTTAACTTGCTGGAGGGCAGCATCCTTATCTGGGCTAGTTTTTCTGAAACATTGCCATTCTTAGTAAGTTACTGTGTCTGTGAAAAAAGACAGCATGTCTTTTTTTGGTATAGTTTACATGGGATTTTGTTGGTTCGATGCAGGGTGAAAGGGGGTTTGCTGTTTGTTGTCATTTTTATTTTCTTTTTTTTATTTTTGTCTTCACCTTCCTGATTTTGTTTGCTTAAAAACTATATATACAGTTGAAGTCAGAATTATTAGAATTATTATTTTAGTTTTTTTTTTTTAAATATTTCCCAAATTATGTTTAACAAAGCAAGGACGTTTTCTACAGTATGTCTGATAATATTTTTTCTTCTGTAGAAAGTCTTATTTGTTTTATTTCGGCTAGATAATTAATAATAATAAATTATTAGCCCCTTTAAGCTATGTTTTTTTTCGATATACAGAAACAAACACCATTATCACAATAACTTGCCTAATTCCCCTACCCTGCCTAGTTAACCTAATTAACCTAGTTCAGCCTTTAAATGCACTTTAAGCTGTATAAAAGTGTCTTGATTAATATCTAGTAAAATACTATTTATTGTCATCATGGCAAAGTTAAAATAAATCGTTATTAGAAATGAGTTATGTTTAGAATGTGTTGACAAAGTCTTCTTCTCTGTTAAACAAAAATTGGGGATAAAAAAAAACATGGGGCTAATAATTCTGACTTCAACTGTATAATGGCTATGGGCCTGTATAAAGGGGGTGGCTCTTTTATCTCAAAAATTAGGACCTATTTGCAGTATTTGCCTCAATTTCTATTAAAGTATGAGATTCAAATACTGCATTTTAGTGACAATTGAAGTACTTTTTTTTGCTGGATTAATTAATTTGTCAGATGGTATCATAATCACACTGGGGGGTAGGTCTTCGAAACCTCCTGAAACCCCCCTGGCTACAGGCTATATAATATATATATTATATATATATATATACTATATATATATATATATATAATATATATATTAGGGATTGCAACAATACAGTTAGCTTACGGCTTCAATACATACTTCGGTTTTTTAACACGGTTTTTCGGTTCGGTCTCTGATGGCTTGACACATACTGTAAGTGGTTTTTTGTTTTTTGTTATTCTATGCTTAGACAATAGGAACAGTAATAGGTTAAGGATATAAAAAAATAAAACTGATTTCATTGCAATACTCAAGAAAGGAAAAGAAAAGCCAAGAAAGGTACACTAGTCCTAGTGTATGTATAATAAAAATTTTTTACACTGAAATCTCACAGCTGCTGGTAATCCATGTACAACACATAAATTCCTACATTTTGAAAATAAACATGCATTGTGAAGTTAATAAACATATATTGACCATTTCATATAACATATATGTACTCAGTAAATATAAATAAATCATCTTAATTAAACTTAACACTGCCTTTGTTATTTTTATGTGTCTTTTCGGAACCAGTTGAGTTTGTTTGTGAAGGATTCAGCGAGGGATTGTTGTTTTTGGAGGACTTTATTTACCTTCTCTGCTATCTGCCTTCAGACAGTGATATTGCTGGGTGATAGCGCCGCAGCTGTGCAGTCATATTGGAAATATTTCCGTTTGATTAGTCTATACGTGTAACCGAAATGTCCCCCACACGCGAATTTGAAAGACACCGGCGCTTCTCGTACTGTTGCCTCACTTCACCGCCCGCTCGCTAAATGTTAAAGTGGGAATGATGGTTGAGCGCCCCCTAACTTTAGAGCATAGGAATTAAATATTTTCTCCACGGGGAGGAGTTTCCTCATCTCAGCTCGTATAGACTTACAGGCACACACAAACAGTCAATTCTGAGATAAATAAAACGCATGTAAATTATTTTAACAAGTATTAAAACCAAAAAAAACGCCAATTCACTAAGAGCGTATTGAACCGTGGATGTCGTTCCGAACGGTTCAATATTGTATTGAGAATTGTGGCCATCCCTAATAATATATATATATATATATATATATATATATATATATATATATATATATATATATATATATTATATATATATATATATATATATATATTAGTATATATAAATTTTTAAGTATTATATATTATTATTATTATTATTATATTATTTATAGTATCAAAAGTTAGGGGTCAGAAAGAATTTTTTTTTTACTATCATATTATTTTTATTTTTAGCCCAAGGCAAAGCACTATTTTGATCAAATCTGAATGTAAAAAGAAATAATATATGAGCAATTCCAGCAAATGTCAACCTTGTCATAAAATAATTAAGTTTTTCACCAAAATAGAGAAAGCATTTCTACATTTTTTTTTGCTGTAAGCAAGTATTTTCTATCACTGTTTTATGTTTTCTATCAATGTTTCAAACTATTATATTTGATTTACCAAAGTCACACAAGTGGCAATTTCACATCTGTCACATCCATAACGAAGCTTTTCCCTCATAAAAACAAAAAGTCAAATAAAATAAATTCAATCACGGTTTTTGTTTATAGAAAGCCAGCTCCTATCCTTTTGATTCGCATTGTTTCTTTGAATTGTGCAGTTTAATTCACGAAATTTCTACAAAGTATGTTGTATACTGTAAACTTGCAAATACTTTTTTTGGTCACATCCATAACGCATGTTTAGTTTCCTCATTTAAAATATAAAAAGACAGATTGATATTTTTCTGATTCCAAAACTGTTTAGTTGTTTTGGAAAATATAAACAGATGTTTCAATTTAATATTGACATAAACTCTCTCTTTGAATTTATGTTTTGAGCTTTACAGCAAATGTCACATCCATAACGCTGGAATTGCTCTTATAAACGTAATAAAATAAGAAATTTTCTTGAGTAGCAAAATAAATTACTTTATTTTTTGCTATTTTAGTATGAGTAAAATGTTATTAAAGGGTTTGTTAATAGTTTGAATTAGGTAATATTTTGTATTTTATAAATGTTGCTAAAGTTCTAGTAATTAGTATGTTTTTTATTTTGTTTTGTTTTTGTTCTATTTAGGACATTCTACCAGAAATGTACATTATCTGTCCTTGAAATAAATACGTGAATAAGAAATATTTCATCCCCCAAAAAATCTAAAATGGACTGATGGTTGAATTCTGTGAGTTGTTCTGTAAATGAGTGTGTAATTAATTTGGTTCTCAGATTTTTTTTTTATGAAAAACACTTTACAAATTTACAAACCCTGTCATTGTATTTGTCCTCAGCCCAATTGAAGCTACAGCTTTAATAATTGTATTATGCTAATAACTGTTATTTAGAAAAACTTTAGAAATAGCATATTTAAGTTTAATCATTCAAATCAATTGTTTAAAAACATTATTATAAATAAATTCCACAAATAAATAAATAATTGTAAAAATAGCAATTGTAAATTGTTAATGCTTCCAGATTTAAGAGTACCCCAACAATGACTGAAGCCACAAAAATTAGAGGGTCCATTAAATGGCGTAACAAATTTGTTAAATAAACATATTTGGCCTAAAATTCGGTACAGCTCTAATATCAACACTTTTAGATTGCCATTGTTGCACATTTCTGCAGTGTGATTGGCTCTTTCAATATATAGAACAAAAATCCATAGCTTATCATTGTTATTGACACAAATTTAATCGCGATTCAATATTATATCGTTTATCGACCCAGCCCTACAACTACTTTACCTGGCAACAAGTAAATCAGTTTATTTTGCTGTATACGTATAATATATATTGTATTATTTTAATGTTAAGTTACATAAATCGTTTTAGTTATGATTTTAACTAACTATAGTAAAAAGACTGGAGTAATGTCTGCTAAAAGTTCAACATTTGCCATTTGAGAAGTAAATAACATATTAAAATATTCAGACAGAAAACTGTCATTTAGTTTTTATATAATTTGTTCTAATATTAAAATGTAACATTGTTTGTGAAAATAAACTTCAGCATTGCATTGGAAAACTTTAATAAAAAATATTTAAATATATATTAAAATATATATTTAAAAAAATCTACTCCATATTATATATATATATACATTCATTTATTTATTTCTCAGCATAGACTCTATTTCAGATAGGTCGCCCACAGCGGAATGAACCACCCAAACTATTACAGCCTATGTTTTATGCAGTGGATGCCCTTCCAGCTGCAACCCAACACTGGGAAAATATACATACATACATATGTTTAAATAGCTTTTTCCCCCACAAAGAATCCCTTTCAGTCTTGTTTTTTTGGGGGTGGTGATTATAGATGATCCTTTACATTATCCCTTGAATCGGGGGTCATCTCAGAGTGACAGTAACCAGACCAGAACAACAGCGTATCAACTGTCCTGCGGTGTCACCTCTGCCCACCACCGAACATCGCTCATGTGTCAGTGGAGTGAATATCGTCATAGCAACCTGCAGCCAGGCTTCCTGCAATCTTACAGAGTTACAGAAAAGGAAAACACACGATTCCAATCAAAAACAATCAAATCATGGGCAAAAATCCAAGGTCAAACAGGAAGCCTCTACAATCTTACAGAGAGTGTCCAGAAAGAAGCAACAATGTTTCCATTCTCTTTTTCTCTCTTCCTCTTTCTAATCCTTCCCAGTCTCAATTACAATCCCATATGACCCAGCAGTGAATCGTACAGCTGGTATGGAATGTGTGTCATGTTTGAATACTCTAGTTAGTACTGTGTAGTGGCCCTGCCACAATATTGGAAGAACAACTGACACACCATTTTCTATGGAATGAATTCCTAATTTAAGATCTATTGGGAATATTTTTGTAGGGTAGATAATTAGGATAAAATATAATAACATGATTCAGCACCATAAATCAGGGTTCATACACATTGTTATACTAAAATTCCATGTCTTTTCCAGGACTTTCAAGTAAATTTCATGACTCAAACTGTTTCATGGTAAAGTCTACGTATACTTGGTAAGGAAACTATGTACGTTCCAATTTATTACAGCATATATTAAAACATGCACACAATCTATTTAGTTTAAATACATTTGTATATTGATGTTAAATTGATTTTTAGATAATGCTTGTACACTAATAATAAATAAATAAATAAATAAATACTAAAAAGCACTACTAATGTGAGAAGCATGTTTTTGGCTAAAGACAGAAAAGAAATACAGGACAAATAAACCTATATTTAAGTATACAGATATTGTTCAACTATTTTTCATGACTTTTGCAAAACTTTGTGGGTTTTTCTGTTTTTTTCCCAAACTTTTTCCAGGCCTGGAAAATGCCATGTCAAAATGTCTCTTGACTTTTCAGGTTTTCTATGACCCGTATGAACCCTGACAATAGGGCAAAGATGCAAATGACATAAGAAATGCTTTGTGGCTTCACAGTTCTAACAGTTGAATAGTTTAAAGTACTGAATAATTTAATGTAAAATGATGTTTAGGCTTTATCGTATAAATAATTTAATACAAATAATCTTTGTTAGGCAGTTCATTCCGATGTGGCGACCCCTGATTAATAAAAGGACTAAGCCAAAAGAAAATCAATGAATGAATGAATAATCTTTGTTGAAGCTTCAAATGTTATCATTTATTATGCCTAAATGGTTTTAACTTGCCTGAAATTATTAACCCCCAAGCTTCTTAGGACTTTTTTGGGCAGAAATATTTAGTTTAATTAAAAAACAAAGCAAAAATGATTTCTGAGCAGTTTCAAGACTTGCCTATAGTTTTCAAATAAGTTAAGTGGTTTTAATAACAATAATAATAATTATATAATTATTATTTATTATAAGGGGCCTTGCTCCCAGGCTTACTGCCACCCGGTGACTTTAGGATGACAGAAAAAGTGGACAATAATAATTAAAGCTGATATAAATAAAAAAAACTGAGAAAATCACAGATTTATGCCAAACTTTCTTCAGTCAGCAGGTGGCGCTATGACTGTAACTCATTCTTTTCATGTAGTTGTCTTCAGGAGAGGAATCTTATTGGACGTAAATTTTCAGGCAGATCGGACATTGTGTGGCTGAGTTATAAGTACTTTTTCCCTCATTGCGAAACACTTAACTTTGTCACGGACACGCCCTTTGATGAAAACCCTAGATCTTCACAATTTATTATCACAGAGGTCTTTGGATTAGACTAAGGGAACTTGGATTCGATCTGATAAAATTTGTAGGAGGAGTTTGTTACAGTGTAAAACATGTCATTTCCTGTTGCCAGCAGGTGGCGCTATGACTATAACTGAATATTGGCATGTAAACGTGTTCAGGTCAGGACTGTTATCAAACGGGTGGATTTTGAGGCAGATCAGACAATGCATGCCTATGCATGTTATAACAACTTCAGATTTTGTGGCGAAACATCAAAGTTTGTGAGGCCGCCACAGACACACCCTTTGACGAAAAAGGCCAAGGCCTTTAGATAACAATACCTAATTTTGGTGTTGATCTGAAAAAACCCTAGGAGGAGTTTATTAAAATACCACCTAAAAATGCCAAAAACTGCACTTTTTCGGCAGAGGAAGTTAAAAATCTGACTTCCTGTTGGGTTTGAGATTTTGCTCCAATAGACTTTTTTGTAGGTATTGGAATGTTTGATGTGTGTGCCAATTTTTGTATGAGTGCATGAAACATACTCCATTAAAATTGCATAGGTGGCGCCCTCGAGACATTTTGCCTCACCCATATCCGAAACCTATAACAACGTAAATTTTCGCCACTTCTGGTGTGCAAAGTTTGTGAGTTTTCGAGCATGTTTAGACCCTCAAAAATGTCATTCATTCTGAAGAAGACTTTGTGCACAAAATGGAAAATACCAAAATTCAAAGATTTCTTTTTTAATTTGTCCAATAAAAATAGAAGACTTTTTGTTGTCTCACAAATCCAACACAAAACAGATAAAATATGCACCATTTACTTGTTATTGATATTTTTAATATATAGATTTGCACACAATCTTAAGTCACCTGATTTCATCATAATTACCAGGTTTTTAGGGTTTGGATGTCTGTACATACTTTTTTTTTACTGATGGAAAATAATATTAAATAGAAATTTTAAATAGCATGAAATATGCATATTTACAGTAGTTAAACTTTGCAATGACTTCACAAATCTCTGTGTTCTGAACTGTGGTGCGTGATCAGTCATAATCCCCACTCGAATATCGTGAATGCACACATTGCAACTTCGATGCTAAAACAACATATTATACAGCCCTACAGTAGTAAGTCTTGGTATGAACTCAGTACTTCCACACCCAGTAGACAGGAAAAATCCAACACACAGGCGCAAGGGAAGCACAACAACAAATGTTCTTTCCCTGAAGAGTGACATGCGCTTCTACGAATAATACATTAGAGGTTTTAGAAATGAGTTTCTAATAGTTTGTGCTTCGGTAAATGAGGTTATATAAGGGTAGTTGAGATGTCCCTCACTGTCTGATAAGACATTTCCTGTAAGACACCGATGATTCTATCAGGCTGCGCTTCTTCCCATAGGAAACAAGTTCACTTTCGGTTAGTCGAGCTGAACAGAATGAGATGGAAAAGTTATCTGTAAAAAGGAGCATTTGATTCTGATTGATTTTTAAAGGGATAGTTCACCTAAAATGTTAAATTCTCACTATTATGTTATGCAATGTTGTTGTCTGTTGATTTGAATAGTTCCAAAAAATATATTTTCAATATAAAAAATTGCATAGTTCACATCACAACTGTTTTGTATATGGTGCTGAGATACTTGTTCGGTATGACCCACTAGTCAAAACTGAAACTTTCGTTGCTGTTTTTTGTCTGAAAAAATAGAGCGCCTTTTTTTTTCCAACATTGTTTGTGTATATAACACGTTCTATTCTATTTATTGAATATATAATGTTTATCCAAACATTCATTTTTATACAATAAGAACATATTAGATAGCCTAATTTAAAAAAAGTAAATTTTTGTGTTTATTAACATCTTAGATATTCAGTATGTGATCGCATTAAGTTCAGACAAATTGTCTAACCAGAACACTTTTGCTTTTGTCAGGCGGCAGCTGATTATTATGGCGCCGGATGAAGTCAAACAAGCCTAATTTCAACTGATTCACTTTCAGAACAGTTGCTTACTGCATGCTAAAAATTCTAACGAACTTACTTACTTACTTACTCCCAGGGCCGTTTATATCGAAGTTGATATTTAGCCGCACCATGTTGGTGTTTCGTAACATCAAATTTTTATGAAGTGGGTTATTAGCCCAAAAAATCTAACAGCCAATCAGAATTCACACTGCTTTAAAAAGCTCAAGCAGATGACAAAACTGCAGTATGCGTCAACACAATTTCACTGCAATTTGTAACTTTTTGATTTACTGGCTTATTCATAGTATGTATTTGTATGATCTCATTTGTAGAGTTTAGTATGGTTTGCTCATCCCCCAATGATGGTTGGGTTTTAGGGGTTGTGTTAGGGTACATGCCTCCTTCTGAAATCATCCTTTTGAAAATCATACTTCTATAAATTCGTAACTTTGCATGAGATCAGGCTGGCATGCTTGTATAATTAACAGAAAAAAAATGAAGCACAACAGATTATTTAATCAATCACTTCAAATAATAATTCCTGACATTTATATAGCAAATTTTCTGGGCACGCAAAGCGCTTTACACATTTGGGGGAATCTCCTCATTGGGATAAATCTCCTCATCCACCACCCTGTGCAGCATCCACCTGGATGACGCGACGGCAGCCATGTTGTGCCAGACCGCACATCATACACCAGCTAATTGGTAGAAAGGAGTGATGAAATCAGTTATGATATGGAGATGGTTAGGAGGCCATGATCAGTGCTTAGTTTGTAAATTGCGAGGTCCTGGATGGACGGATCCGGCATGTTACCACAGGAAAAGTAAAGACCAAGGGGCTGGTGGGTGGTGTTGGGGTGTCGCGGACAAAAGTAAAGACCAAGGGGCTGGTGGGGTGGTGTTAGGGTGTCGCGGACAAAAGTGAAAACCGAGGGACTGGTGGGGGGGTGTTGGGGTGTCGTCGCGGCAAAAGTAAAGACCAAGGGACTGGTGGGGTGGTGTTGGGGTGTTGCAAACAAAAGTGAAGACCAAGGGGCTGGTGGGGTTGTTAGGGTGTCGCGAACGAAAGTGAAAACCGAGGGACTGGTGGGGTGGTGTTGGGGTGTCATGGATTAAATGAAGACTAAGGGGCTGGTGGGGTGGTGTTGGTGTGTCGTGGATGAAATTGAAGACCAAGGGGCTGTGGGGGGTGTTAGGGTGTCGTGGACGAAAGTGAAGACCAGGGTCTGGTGGGGGAGGGGGGGGGGGTGTTGGGGTGTCTTGGATGAAAGTGAAAGGGGGGCGAGAGGGCAATGTGTGTGAGGAGGGGGGTGAAATGAGGTGCCGGATCCGGCTTGTTCCAGCACAAATTAAGCCCTGGCCATATTGGACAGAGGCCAATAGGCAGAATTGGCCAGGAGTCGCGGAAGAAAGTGAAGAGCAGGGCGAGAGGGGGATGCGTGTGAGGAGGGGGATCGGTAAAATGAGGTGCCGGATCCGGCTTGTTCTGGCACAAATTAAGCCCTGGCCATGATGGACAGAGGCCAGTAGGCAAAATTGGCCAGGCGTCGCGGAAGAATGAAGAAGTGGGGCGAGGGGATGCGTGTGAGGAGGGGGATCGGTAAAAGGAGGTGCCGGATCCGGCTTGTTCCGGCACCAATTAAACCCTGGCCATGATGGACAGAGGCCAGTAGGCAAAATTGGCCAGGGTGCCAGGTTAAACCCCTATTTTTTTTTCGAAGGACATCCTGGGATTTTTAATGACCACAGAGAGTCAGGACCCCGGTTTAACGTCTCATCCGAAAGACGACGCTCACTGAGCAAAATGGAGTCCCCATCAATATACTGGAGCATTGGGACCCACACAGACCGCAAGTTAAGTGCCCCCTGCTGTCTCACTTAACA